>JAODAL010071167.1:0-15630 GCA_025379985.1 Phyllomedusa bahiana
CCCCCCCAGCCCAATATGGTAGTTTATAGGTCCCCCAGCACTGTATAGGTAGTTTATAGGTCCCTAGCACTGTATAGTTAGTTTATAGGTCCCCCAGCACCATATAGGTAGTTTATAGGTCCCCCAGCACCATATAGATAGTTTATAGGCCCAGCACTGATATTTAGTTTTATGGGCCCCCCCACACCAAAAAGGTAGTTTATAGGTCCCCCGGGGCCCATATAAAAATTTTAAAGGTCCCCCAGCACCAAAGGCAGTTTTATAGGCCCCCAGCACTTATAGAAGTTTATGGGTTCCCTAGTACCATGGGGAAATTTTTATGCCCCCACACCGAAAAAGGTATTTTTAAAAAAGGCCCCCCCCACACCGAATAGGTAGTTTTATATTTTTCCCCCACCCAAAATAGGTAGTTAAAAGATCCCCGATCAACGTATATGTTTATGGGCCTATGAAAAAAAACAACAATATGGACTCGTTAGCCACCCTACCGCCAGCACCCGGGATTGTCCTGCCCCATGCCGCCTGGAGTAAGCGGTGTAGTCAGTCCTTTATGCAAAAGTAGATTGATGAGGCATTCCAGGACCAAATCCGTTAAAAATATCCAAATTTATTGAAAATCGTGCTAAAATGCAAAGATCCAAATTTAGGCATCCCCCACAAAAGTAGAGATCCCCCGATTTACCCTTTCGGGCAATTACATGCCCTTCTCATATAACCAAATAAGTTAAAAGAACCCTTTTATAAAAAAATGCTTAATTACACAAAACAAACCTACCGTGGCCGCCCGTGAACGCGCCACGCAACTTCCGGGAAACGAAGGAAAAACCCGGAAGTACCCACGCCTGCCAAGAAGAAAAGCATACCATTTACTGGCAAAAGGTATGAGATGCGAAAGGGAGGCGCGTTGTCCGTAAGAAGCTAAATGAATTACTCCACTATACCTAATCCAAACCCCGGGAAATAAGTGACGGTTTTTCGTAATGTAAAGCGGCAGTCAAATTTTAAAAAAACTGACAATCATTAAAAAAGGGCGGCCACGGGGCCCAAAAAAAAAGGCAACCCAAACAGTGCATAGCACTATCAACATATAAGGGGGCCCGGGACCAAAAGGTGACCCATGGGGCAAAAAAAAAAAAATCTGCCACCAAAAATAATAAAAAAATAAAAAGAAAAAATTAATAAACACATATAAACTTAATCAATAATGAAACATAACTTCCTTTCGTGATTTAAACCCTTGGGACATTTTTTCAGGGTCATAATCCAGAAACCCTCACGGTCCCTACAATCCCCAAGATCACCTCCTTCATTGGCTTTAAAATTTTATCTATGCCCATAATTCTAAGACCTGTTTCCTGCCATATTATACCCTAAAATTTGGGAAAGGGTTTTGATCTTTTCCCCAAAGGGGCCCAAGTCGAATGCCCCGGGTTTCCAAGAATCTTATTTTTATTTTACCATGGTGCGCCCAAATATGTAAATGGTACGGGGTGGCCAAGTAGATCACACCCGGGGAATTAAAATTTATAAATGTTTAAACCATATACCTTTTTACCCTTTACAAATTGAAGAATTCCCCTTAAATTTTTTAACGCAAAACTACAAGTCCTGCACTGTTTTACACCACATTATAAAACCGTATCACACAACCAAAGTTTTGTCTGGGGGTACTGCACCAATGGGCTAGGCGATAAAAACTGCCTAACTTTTGGGTCTTCGGGTCACAACTTTTTGCAGCCCTCATTTAAAATTTGCCTTAAAAATGGGATCCGGGTTGGGACAGCAAATTCCAAGAAAAAAATTTCTTAAAAAAGGAAACGGCCGGCAATCCATAACTAAAGTTGGGTTTTTTCCACATGAAGGATTTCCCCAACACATTGTTTCTTTTGGGCTAAAGAGATTTACCCGACTTTCATCTGAACTTTTTGGGTGGCTCTGTCCAGATCCATTTTGGGGGATCCCCTCTTTTTTAATCCCTGCATATGTTCTCCGTTCAAGCAATAATCCAATTCGGAACTGCAGTTTTTCCCTTGGCTCTGCCATCTCACCAACTTGGGATTGAGTACGAGTGCTCTTGGCTGGGAACTCTTATAACGTAAATAGTGTTTCCCGCAGTCGGTTTTCTGAGGTTTTTAACTTAATACTTTGGACCCGGGGAACCCCATAAGGGAGGAAATTGATTTTTTTGCGTTCGAAACACATCCAAGAATTTAAGTTTAAGGATTGTTTTTGAGGTAATCTATAAACCCGGGAGGCAGCATACCACCCCTCTCCAAAAAATAAAAGGGCATCGAATACCTGCCCCCCAAGAATACTGTCCAAAAAAAGGATTACTTTTAGTGTATAGAAAACAGACTCCCACCAAAAACTACGAGGTTAGCCAAAAAGGCAAAATTTCGCCCCCATTGACACGCCACGACTGGGGATAAATTTGGGTTTTCAAATTTGAGAAAATTGGGACATAAAACCAACGCACAAATCAAAAAATCTTAAAATTTCCCCGATTGATTGCTACGCTCCGAAATGAAAATTGAGTCCCATGGATGCGACTTTTGGGGAATACGGGTGTTAAGGTTTCCAATCCCCCAAAACCCACATTGCCCTCGGCCCCAAAAATTTTACCCATATTGTAGGACATCCCTGGGCCCAATAAAATCCAGGGTTGTGCTGAAATGGCTGTAACCAGTCCACCCATGGCTGAGTTTTTCAAACAAAACCCAATGTCGAAACTATGGGACGCATTGGGGGGTTTTTTGTTGATGTTTTTTGGGTTTTTGGGTAAACCGTATATCAGGGGCATTTGGGGTGTTCCACCTGGATTATTCTCCCTCCTTCTGTAAAAAAAACCCTAGGAATAATCCCCCCTGTAATAAAATTACCCTTTTCGATTTAACTTATCGTTGGGTCCCCAGGAAATTTTTGGGTAAGTGGGGGTATAGAAAAGAGATCCAGCATTGCGGTGGTATAACATTTTTACCCATCACCACCACCGCCCCCCCTTTATCCCCATTTTATCCCAATTCGGTGTTATAAAGAAGTGATTTAGGGAAAAGCTTGATTCCCTTGTGAATTAAGATTTTTACTAACAGATTTTTCTGATAACCCCCCTAAGCTCCTTTTCAATTCAGTCGGGAAAAAAAACCCATGATGGAGCAGGGATTAAATAGGGTAAAAAACTGTTTGGATGTAGCTTTTTTGGTTTAATGTAACTGAAGGGGAAAACATCAGAAGACCCCCGCAAAACTGAAATAGAAAATTGTTCCTTTTTAAGAAATTGGTATTCTTTTTGCAACCCATGCGGGAGCAAGTGGTCACCTCTGCTTCCCATACACTCGGAGTTTCCCAGAAAAAAACCGTCTCAAAGTCAATGTCCTAATAAATTTATTTAGTCTTAAGTGCGAAAACAGGTTTTAAAATTTTGCTCCACACCAAAGCCTAAGACCTAATTTCAGGAGATTTTCTTGGTGTTAATCCAATGGTGTGGTTGAGAGATTCAGCACATTTATTTCTTCTTTTATATAGTTTATAGTTCCCCCAGCACCCTTAAGGTAGTTTTAGGTTCCCCCCCAAACCCTATGATAGTTTATAGCTTCCACAGCACCGTTTAGGTAGTTTATAGATCCCCCATCACTGTATAGGCAGTTTATAGTTCCCCCAGGAACGTTTATTTAGATTATAGTTCCCCAGCAACTTATAGTTTATAGTTCCCCCAGCACCGTATAGGTAGTTTATAGCTCCCCCAGCACCGTATAGGTAGTTTATAGGTCCCCCTGCACCGTATAGGTAGATTATAGGTCCCCAGCACCGTATAGATAGTTTATAGGTCCTCCAGCACCATATAGATAGTTTATAGCTTCCACAGCACCGTATAGGTAGTTTATAGGTCCCCCAGCACCGTATAGATAGTTTATAGGCCCCCAGCACCGTATAGATAGTTTATAGGTCCCCCAGCATCAGATAGGTAGTTTATAGATCCGCCAGCACCGTATAAGTAGTTTATAGGTCCCCAGCACCCATAACTATCTATCTATCTCTCCTATCTATCTATGTATCTATGTATCTATCTATCTATCTATCTCATATCTATCTATCTATCTATCTATCTATCTATCTATCTATCTATCTCATATCTATCTATCTATCTATCTATCTCATATCTATCTATCTATCTATCTATCTCATATCTATCTATCTATCTCATATCTATCTCATATCTATCTATCTATCTATCTATCTATCTATCTATCTATCTATCTATCTATCTCATATCTATCTATCTATCTATCTATCTATCTATCTAATATCTATCTCATATCTATCTATCTATCTATCTATCTATCTATCTATCTCATATCTATCTATCTATCTATCTATCTATCTATCTATCTCATATATATCTATCTATCTCATATCTATCTATCTCATATCTATCTATCTATCTCATATCTATCTATCTATCTATCTATCTATCTATCTATCTATCTATCTATCTCATATCTATCTATCTATCTCATATCTATCTATCTATCTATCTATCTATCTCATATCTATCTATCTATCTATCTATCTATCTATCTATCTCATATCTATCTATCTCATATCTATCTATCTATCTATCTATCTATCTATCTATCTATCTATCTATCTCATATCTATCTATCTCATATCTATCTATCTATCTATCTCATATCTATCTATCTATCTATCTATCTATCTATCTATCTCATATCTATCTATCTCATATCTATCTATCTATCTATCTATCTATCTATCTATCTATCTATCTATCTATCTATCTATCTATCTATCTATCTATCTATCTATCTATCTATCTATCTATCTATCTATCTATCTATCTATCTATCTATCTATCTATCTATCTATCTATCTATCTATCTATCTATCTATCTATCTATATCTATCCTGGATATAATGCTGTACAATAACAGCTCCCGCTCTGTAGTTCCACATGACCAGGCCCAGACACACTTTGCGGTTCTTTAATGAGCTTTCTAAGTAAATGAAATCTCCTTTTCTTGCTATTAGTGATGAGATCCGCTCGCTGCTAATCGGATATGTGTGTGTTAACACACAGTAGTGGGGTGAGCCCCCTGGCCGGGTGCTCATGGCCCTGCACCCCCTGTGACCCCTCTCTCCTCCGTGGACGGGGTCAGAGATGTTTGCAGATGTCTGAGCCTCAGCTTGTTTTCCCTGATGTCTTATTTCCTCCCTAGTAAAAGGAAAGAAGGGTTTGACTTCTTTTGAATGTGACTAAATCCCCCCTTCACCTCCTGCAGGGCCGGCGCCCGAGGTGTGACTTTTCCCAGCTCATTAGAAGATGGTGTTAAATTTTAGGCCTTAAAATTAATGGGCATATGAATGTCATCAAGTGCGCATAGACCCGAGTAGGCAGCAGGGAGGGGAGGTTATGTATTTGCACACGTGCCCAGTGGAGAATGCGCTCCCAGACTGCTCAGCACCAGAAGTTACTCTTCACATCTCATTGAGACGCACGGATTTACTTATTTTTTTCTGTTTTTACTGACAGGCGATCGTCACGACCCAAGTGTCTCCATATGAAATGTTATGTGAGAGGACCCAGGTATCTGCACAGAGAAGAGAGGGAGACTACAGCGCTATGCTGTATCGGGAGTCCATGTACCTCAAGGGCCAATGCACAGTGGGCTGCAAAAGTCTTCCTCTGTCTTTAACTTTTCCTGATTTTTAAACATTACAGCCACAAACCTATATGTACGTTGATATTTCATGTGATCGAGCGACACAAAGTAGCAAGTATTTGTGACGTGTAAAAAAAGATTTTACTTTTCCAATCTTTTTGTGCATTAATAAACTGACCTGTGCAGTGTGCATATGTATTCAGCTCCAGAGTCAATACTTTGTAGGACACCTTTATCTGCAATGTATTCAGCCTAGGAGTCAGTACTTTATAGGACACCTCTATCTGCAATGTATTCCGCCCTGGAGTCAGTACTTTGTAGGACACCTCTATCTGCAATGTATTCAGCCCATGAGTCAGTACTTTGTAGGACACCTCTATCTGCAATATATTCAGCCCCGGAGTCAGTACATTGTAGGACACCTCTATCTGCAATGTATTAAGCCCCGGAGTCAGTACATTGTAGGACACCTTTATCTGCAATGTATTCAGCCCGGAGTCAGTACTTTGTAGGACACCTCTATCTGCAATGTATTCAGCCCTGGAGTCAGTACTTTGTAGGACACCTCAATCTGCATGTATTCAGCCTCTGTGAGTCAGTACTTTATAGGACACCTCTATCTGCAATGTATTCAGCTCCTGAGTCAGTACTTTGTAGGACACCTCTATCTGCAATGTATTCAGCCTCGGAGTCAGTACTTTATAGGACACCTCTATCTGCAATGTATTCAGCTCCTGAGTCAGTACTTTGTAGGACACCTCTACCTGCAATGTATTCAGCCTCGGAGTCAGTACTTTATAGGACACCTCTATCTGCAATGTATTCAGCTCCTGAGTCAGTACTTTGTAGGACACCTTTATCTGTAATGTATTCAGCTCCTGAGTCAGTACTTTGTAGGACACCTCTATCTGCAATGTATTCAGCCCTGGAGTCAGTACTTTGTAGGACACCTTTATCTGCAATGACAGCTGCCATCTGTCGGGGGAGGTCTCTACAGCTTTGCTCATCTAGAGGCTGGAAGTTTTGCCCATTCTTCTCTACAGAATCACTCGCGCTCAGTCAGATTGGTTGGTGAACATTTGTGAACAGCAATTTCCAAGTCCTCCCACAGATTCTCAATAGAGCTAAGACTGGGCTAAGACTGGGCTAAGACTGGGCCATTGTAACCCACTTTTTACAACAATGAACAGGAGGTTCTTAGTATACTTTTTGATCAAAACGTATAGGCCCACTTGCCCAAAAATTTGCTGAGAAGCATTAGATTAACGTATGTTGTGAGGATGTGCGGTCCAAAAATCTCTCTCCCCTCCTAGTATAAGCTGTATTTAGTTCCATCCATCTTCTCATCAACTCTGAGCAGCTCACCAGTCCCTGCTGAAGCCTCCACCCTGCATGATGTTGCCTTCACCAGGCTTCACGGTGGGGATGCTGTATTCATGGAGAAACCGTGCAGTGTTTCCTCCACGCATCGCATTTGGCATTTAGGCTTCCTCTGACCAGAGCACATTCTTCCATATGCTTTCTGTGTACTCTACATAGCTTTCTGCAAACTGTACATGTGATGACTAATGGCTTGCTTCCAAAGAGGGCTTTCTTCTTGCCACTTTTCCATAAAGGCCAGATTTGCATAAAACATGACTAATAGTTGTCTTTTGGACAGATTCTTCCACCAGAACTGTGGATCTTTGCAGCTCCTCTAGGGTGACCCAGGGCCTCTTCACTGCTTATCTACTTAGTGGTCTCCTTGTCTGGGCTGTCACTTTAGATGGACAGCCATGTCTTGGTAGGTTAGCAGTTGTACCATACTCCTTCCATTTACAGATGATTGATTAATCAGTGCTCCCTGAGGTTTTTAGAGCTTGTTTTTTTTTTTTTTTTACCTTACCCTGCGATACACTTTGCCACAACTTTATTCCTGTCAGGTGTGTTTCTTGGTTTTCATGATGCTGCTTGTTCACTAATGTTCTTTAACAAATAGGAACTGCACACAATGTTTGACGTGTGGCTTTCACTAGTGTTCTGTAGAGAAGTGACTATGCCCTTTTAATACACAGTATCGTACACAATATTCCATGCGTGGCCCCTCTAGTGATTTGTATAGAAGCAAAATTATGTTCCTGTCTTGAGCTTTTATGTCTCCCTCAATGCAACTCATACATTTATTTGCCTTGGCAGCAGCTGCCTGGCATTGTTCTCTGAATTTAAGACTACTGAAGTACAGAACCCCTCTTATCAACTGCAAATATTGTACCAGTCCTACTGTAATCTCAGAACTGTTGAGCAAAAGATGAGAAAATGAACGGGTGGAAAAATCTTTTTCTCCTGTCCATTGTTGTAATTGACAATTTTACATAGCAACATCATAAGAGTTAGAAAATCTGATCCAAAACTTCTCAACCATGCCATTAGTCAGTGAAAAATCTCTCTTTTGTGGGTGGAGGAAGCAGAAAAGTACAACTCCCCCAAAAAGTCACCTGCTTTATGTCTATGTTTGGGTTCCTAGAGTGTTATCTTTGGAGACTGAAGACCATGAATGGAAACTCATAGATGCTAGGTCTGATACCACAGGAAATACAAGAACATGTGATGCCTTTCAAGCATACCACGTGGTACTACCTCAGAGAGCTGGCAGATGATTTGGGGCGTCTGAAGGTAATATGATTGGAGTCGGTAGATCGCGGATTAGCTGAGGGAATAAACAGTAAAGTGCAAAGTCAGGCAGCAGTTATTTTTAATTGGGGAAGACTCGTTATGGATGATAACCTGTGATTCAGATGAGTGTGTCCATTATTATGACTGTAGATGTATTTTGGGGGGAGGGCCGTTTTATGGTGTGTGGTTACTTTTTCTTCTTATAAAGTTAGGTAGTTTATAAAAGTTAAAAATGACACTGGCTTGGTAATTGTTTCGCAACTACTACCTGTATGTTATTTTGAAATGTCAATAAAAATTTGTTTAAAAAAAAAAAACAAAACATCTCCAGTTCCACTATGCTCAAGGGCCCACCAAGGGTTTCCCCTGTTACCCTGTGGGCCAAACCGAGCCTGTCCCACACATTCAGTGTACGGGGCCGACAGCAAATCCGAAAACCAACTGCGGTTTTTAGAGCAAACCTGTGCCAAAAAAACGCAGTCTGGTGGTGTTAAAATGCTGTGGGGTTTTGGACGCCATTTTAACATTGCTGTGTAGACTTAGCTTTAAGTTTGTGGCTGTAATGTTTAAAAATGAGGAACAGTTCAAGGGCTTGGAAGACTTTTGAAACTGACTGTAGTTGTGAGGAAGCTAATAAAGTAATAATAATAATAATAATAATAATAATAATAATAATAATATTAGCATTGTTCTTTTTTAATCATTATTAAGGTATTCCACGCTAGGTTTTTTCGGCCATGTCCTCTTATGGCCGTGTCCATGTCCCCACCGATCGGTTGTGTCTGTGTTCACAGCTATACTTCACAATTGACAGTTTAGAGGTAACGGGTTATTTCCAGGCCCGATGTGAAAGGAAAGGTCACTATGGTAAAAGGCTTTATTGATTAGTTAATTGGATCAGCATCAACAAGGCTCGCTAATTAGGTGATAGAGGAACGGATACAGGACTGTGTAATTCAGCAAATTAGACCACTAACGAAACGTGCTAATAAGGCAATTGTCTCCACAGTAATGGCCTCATTTATTTCTTATATTTGAACGTCTACTTGTTTACTGACAGAGAAAAATGCTAATTCAACACATCTTGTTTTATTGCCTTAGGTATTTATTTGCTACTTGAACCATTTGGAAGGGTCAAAACATCCCAATGTGAGCATTTGTCTGGTGAAACCAATTTGTGGTCAGCCTTGGTTTGCTTGAAGTGAAGTGAGATGTGGAAATTTTTCCGAGTTGATGATCATTTGATTGTTTTAGATCTCACCTTTCTACGTTTCACAGGTCCTGACCATAAGCTCAATTAGACCCAACCATTAACTCCACAGACTGTATGCGATTTTAGATAGGACTAAAAAGCAAGCATCACTGAAGGCTTATGTGCCCTGTGCAAATGTTAACCTTGAACACTCCTGTCTCCACCTCCTACAAAAAAGCCAAAAATGCACCCTAAATACATTTTCTATATCTAAAGCTTTAATATGGCTTTTCTAGCACTCAACAAGGGCAAAAATTCAGACCACTATCAAACAGAATGGACCCATGGCACAAGCATTGTAGTGCAAGAAATCAATAGCTTTTATTGTAGCATATATAATGATAGCATGCAATTTGACTTTGTAATTCTTTAACAATCAGATGTAAGCATTCCCATGGTCCATTGGTTAGACAATATTTTGGCCTTAGTCGGCCTTTATCAGGTAGAAGCTGAGAATGCGGGTAGACGGTAGCATGGTACGGAGATGAGAAGCGTAGCACATGCACATCTGTAGGAACTCTCCACAGACCTTTACCAATGTGTGTGAACTGCACCCATCATCTCCATGCCACACTATCCTCTATCCACATTTTCAGGTCCTGAAGGGCAACTTAGGCTGAAACATCATCAAACCAATGGTCAGTAGCACAGGAAAGCAGAGGAAACTTCCATTGGGTCCTATGTTCTTGGTCATGGTGGGCCACTGGGCATAGCAGGTCTGGGGCTGCTTTTCAAAAAGAAGATAGAGTGCAAGAGTTATTTGCAGTAGATGTAGGGTGGACCCCAAAAGTCACTTCCACTAGTGGGCCCAAAAGGCAACTCTACTAGGGCACCTCAAAAGTCAACTCCATTGGTGGGTCCCAAGAACAAACTCCACTGGTGGGTCCCAAGAACAAACTCTACTGGTGGGCCCCAACCACTCAAATCCAACACAGACAAACCTTACATATATACCTTAGACCAAACACTAACATTAATTTAGAAATCAGATAAGACTCCAAATTTACTTTAGACCATGAACTGTGGGAGATCCCAGAATTATTTCATTCTTAGATCTAAAAGTTTAGCATTTGAGCCCATGAAAGGTGAGGGAGCAAAGATACCAGGTGTCAATCAGGCAGATAAACCTGGATAGCGGGTGTTTGTGGAATCTGGTGTTGCTCGGCCTATCGATAGTGCTGCTGGCATGTGTAGTGCATCGGCAAGGGAGTTACTCTTCAACTTAGAATCTTAACAGGCTTTATTCACATTGCTTCTCTTAATGCTTCACAAATAAGATAATTTCAACAGGTAGATATTTCACAAATTCCCATAGATTCCTTATAGTCTTTCAATTGCTTCTCTGGCATTTTCCTCTCTCCCAATTTTCCTCTAACTCTTTTGTTGCTCTGGAAAGTTCCCTGTACTGTCCCTCTTCTCCTCTTTACTGTTTATCCATCTTGATCATTCTCTTTCTTTCTCTGTATCTTTTCTTCTCCTCTTTTTCTGTCTCCCTCTTTGCCTCTGACTTTAGAGTATTCCAGCTGATGGTCTGCCTCTAGCCTGCTCCACTTCAACGCTGGCTGGTAAGCAAAAGAACTCTCTATGTTGGAACTGTATATCAGGATCCTACTTAACATGAACTAGTATAATTAGAACTAACTTACCTAACATGATATAACATTAGCTACTTAAAGCTGCCTGCAGCCCCTCCCTTTTCCCATGCTCTGATTGGCTGCAGGCCTTCTCCACTTTCTAGTACCCATGCACCTTCTAAAAGTTCCTAGTCATCATCATCATTAAAACACTTTTGTTATATACATATATACACATTACAGATACACATAACACCATATTGTTTGTACACCCAGGAGCTTCCTGTTCTTATGCTCTGGCCACTCACTGTTGTCATAGGAATAATGGGACTTTCATACTTGACCAAAACGTGATTTTGATTGCTTGCAAACTCGGTATTAGTGAGACAGAGCAGAGTCATGAAAGCATGGTGCAGGAAGGTTTGTCATGGGGATATAGGCAAAGGAGCTTTTCTCACAGGCTTTAATAGGACTAATATTTAAATGTGTCCTAATTCAAGTTAGGGATCTTTGGCTCTACAACATTTGAAGCACCTGCATTATGGGAGCTCTGCCGTAGCTCAGCGTTACTGCTTTCTGGGATGTTTCTGCTCCGTCCACAGATGTGTGGGTTGTATTATATCGCACAAGTTTTTCCTGCTTAGCAGAGAATACAAGGTGCCACAAATCTCTCCTCCACCTCCAAGTGTCAGTATGCATTTCTGAAGCCGGCTCCTTCCTCTGCGGGACGACTTTTGGCTCGTTCTGTCCCATATGTCATTTTTACTGTATTGTTCTGCAACCGTGTACATTGATCATATAACAAAATGAAGCCTTATTAACAGACCCGGTGGACACAATAAAAAGCCTTCCTTGGAAGAATTTACACCTGTAGTTTTACGGCGCACAAATGTCGCCTCCTTCTAGCACCGGAACCTGATAGGACTGAAACGTAAGAAAGTGACTTATGAATCCCAAGGCAGAGCTGGCCCTCCCCGGCTGCCTGTTAACATGGCTGCTGGCTTACATTGCGATGCCGGACGCACGGGTTATAAATGTTTCTTTTTGTCTGTGAACATTTTGATTGTGGAGAAGTTCATAGAAAATCTAAACTGCATCATTGATATCAGAGTTCGGGCAACCGATCCTCCAGGAGCCAAACATGACCTCCGGAGAACTAGTAAAAATGATGAACGTGTAGTGATTGTATCTATACGGTGCCTCTCTTTTTCAGTACCATGTTTATTTATGCCAGGGTCCTCACCAATGCCCCCCTGGACAAGCATGTCTCCAGACTTAAAGGGATTTTGCCACGAAGTAAAATTGACGTTGGAAACTTGGAAATTAAATAATAAACATTTTCACCATTCATTATTATTAAAAATTCTGCACCGTTTTTGTTTTAGCTGCTCCTTTAGTGATCCATTGTTTACAGCTCGTCTCCAGGGGATACGACCAGGGCTGAGAGCTCCTCAGTCCTGGTCGCACATGCTCAGACATCACCTCCCCTCTCAGGCAGCTACTGAGCCCCTGGTGCTGTGATTCCACTCCCCTCCTCTGTGCTCCTTAGTAATTAGTCAAACAGTGCAAATAAATAAAAAAAGAACCCTCAATGAGGTCTGTGCATTGATAAAGAGAAAAAAAAATCCACATGTTTGGTTCCTGCAGGGATTTGAACCAATGACCCTCGTGCTGTGAGGTAAAAGCTTTACCTCTGAGCTACTCACAGCTCTATACATAAACAGACCTTTCTTTGACTAGAGAGAGGAAAGGCCTGGTGATGTCATCCTGCTGGGTCACATGTTATGCAACTCAAACAAATCACACACACCCCCTTCTGAGCACACAGAGCGGGATGCAGGAGATATGAGATGAGATCGTGGCACAACCCCTTAAAACCCTATTGAGCAGAGAAATGTGGTCATAACTTTTGGAAGCTTGAGCTAAGAACTGCTGTAACTCTAAAAGGAAGCAAAATCAGAACAGCAATGTATTTGGTAAGTTTATTAAATTTCACCTACATGTTTAAAGCTAATCAATGTGGTGAGAAGACCACTTTAAAAAGTGGAACAAATCACTTCATACTATATTATTGGATTATTCCATGTAGAAGACCAGTTTTTATAAGCCTGTTAGTGAATGGTAAGTAAAAGGAGGTGGGATCCACTATTCAGGGTCCTCATCTCTTGGCAACAATCGGAGAACTGTTACCAAGAGCGTCTCTCGCTCTGGAGGACCTGTCCCGTCCTACGTCACACAGACAACCCACTGATGCTAAAGGGGTTTTGCCACGATGTAATGTTGACGTGGGATCCTCCAAAATGGGTATTTAATCACTTTTCTAAATATTGGTCATCAAAAAAAGTGAAGCCTCTGAGAGCTACAGCCTGACTTACATGCCCTTGGTTTCCTGACAGTTTGCATTATACACGACCAGGAGCTGATCTGGCCGCGTTTGCTTGTCTTATCTGATGACAGGGAACATGAACCAACTTTGAAAGGACTGGGGAGAAAGATCTTGTATCTTTTGTATAGAGAATCCACTGGTTGCAATGTAGTTATCTGAGTAAACATGCAGACGCTCCCTGCTCAGCACCCCTCCCTCTCCCCCTGCAGCGTTCGTGAAGGAATGAATGAAGGAAGGCTGCCTGCTGAGCTTATCTTCTCTCCTGAGCAAATAAGAGGGAGAAATAAAACGCATATAGCTTGTGCACAATACAGTTCTCCTCTGTGGATTAGCAAAGCAATGTTTGCTCAACTACAGAGACTGAGTATCAGGAGCGTGCACGGGAGGTGGAGCGATGACATCACAGAGGAGGTAATTGTTTTTTTTAAACACAGAAACACAACGCCCCTTTTTTCAGGCCTCAAGAGGAGAGTATCAGCCTGTTAGGTGAAGAACTCACTTCTTGGCAAAACCCCTTTAACGCACACAGTTCAATGCTGAGTTCTACCCGTGGTGGCGCTGCAGGGAAATTGAAATATTTTTACCAGTTTTCCCTATAGATTACAGCTGGAGATCCCAGCCAGGGGACAATTTGAGAATTATTGTCAAGTCTTCTAACAAGTAGGGATTGTCCAAAGCAGAGAACCCCTTTAATGAAAATATTCAGGATCATGGGTACCTCTATCTATGTGACTGGTGCAGCATATACAGAGGGACGCTGAACCCCCATTATGAGCAGCCAGTCCCACAGGGTATGTCCGGTGCACTAATAACTCCAGAATGAGCGCAGTCAGGGGCCCAGTGTGCAGCGGCCGGAGAGCCGCGATTATTACGAGCGGCTGTGTAATCGTTTGAACCTGTTTATCTCAGTAATCTGCTGCGGTATAATCCCCTTCTGTCTCCTTGTCCCGCTCCTGGAAATCAGCTATGCAAAGTTGCACAAACTCCATAAAGTGTTTAGGAAACTTTCCCAGAGCATTTGACATTCCTCGCCGTAATCCCTTTCTCCGCGATCTTCACGTCTCTTCAAAGTAGAGAAGCCTACGGTGCGTCTGGCAGCCCCGAGCTCGCCACTCCCCGGCCAGAGGCTCATTGACTCATCCTGGGCATTCGCCTGTATGGGAACCAGCGTATGCCAAAAGGGCCAGCGGCCAAAGCTGTGAGATGAGCCCGACGAGAACGTCTATTCAACATCTGGGCAGAAGGACAAGAAGGCCCTGATCCTCTGATCCTCTCCTGTGAGGAGCTCACTGACAGACGCATATACCTGAATTTTCACATTACCATTTACAATGGTGCAAAGTGAAAGGTTCCTACATAAGATGAGAATACCTGGAATGTGTGTAAGGAAGGAAGACATCTATTTTCTGACATTAAAGTGCAGGATAATAAACACAGTGATGTCACAGTACAGGATAATACACACAGTGATGTCACAGTACAGGATAATACACAGTGATGTCACAGTACAGGATAATACATAGTGATGTCCATCAGGATAAACACACAGGATTCACAGTACAGAACAACAAGTGATGTCACAGTACAGGATAATACACAGTGATGTCACAGTACAGGATAATACACACAGTGATGTCACAGTACAGGGATAATACACAGTGATGTCACAGTACAGGATAATACACACAGTGATGTCACAGTACAAGGATAATACACAGTGATGTCACAGTACAGGATAATACACAGTGATGTCACAGTACAGGATAATACACAGTGATGTCACAGTACAGAGATAATACACAGTGATGTCACAGTACAGGATAATACACACAGTGATGTCACAGTACAGGGATAATACACAGTGATGTCACAGTACATGATAATACACACAGTGATGTCACAGTACAGGATAATACACAGTGATGTCACAGTACAGGATAATACACAGTGATGTCACAGTACAGGATAATACACAGTGATGTCACAGTACAGGATAATACACAGTGATGTCACAGTACAGGATAATACACACAGTGATGTCACAGTACAGGATAATACACAGTGATGTCACAGTACAGGGATAATACA
>JAODAL010071168.1:0-15629 GCA_025379985.1 Phyllomedusa bahiana
TTACGATCCGAATACTCCTGTTTATCCTTTAAGCTGCACCACATTTTGCTGGTTTACACGCAACATTATTATCCTGTACGATCCCCTAGTACATCCCGTATTATCCTTCAGAGCTCACTCACTACTGGGTGGGGCAGTCACTGTGTACATACTTTTTTTTTTCCTTTTACTGGAACTGAGTTTCATCCCGTATTAAACCTCCAGAGCTGCACTCACTATTCTGCTGGTGCAGTCATGACATCAATTACTTATCCTGTACTGATCCTGAGTTTTTAACAGCCTGTAAAATCCTCGCAATGCGCTCCAAAAATTTTGCAGGGGGGTGCTGCAGGCTCCTGTTGGTGAGTTTTGCCTTTCACAGTGTTTACTGTTTGCTATATTTTGGCTCAGTATAAAGTTCTTATTATTTTTTCAGGGGAATTTTTTCTCCTTTAAAAGGCTTCGGACAGGCGGGGAATCAGAAATGCGTTGACCTTTGGGCGCGTTCGAGTCGCGGCGGCGGCGGCGGAATGTTAAGTAGTCGTCTTTGAAGGCTGATTAAATGATTCTTTCCAGTGGGGATTTGTAGAAATGTGGCCTGAACTGAGATTTCTATTCCTTTACGAAAATGGAACGAATTCTTACAGATTCAAATGTTTCACGTCGGCAGCTTCTGGCTGAGCGCGCCCACTGCCATGGATCTATGAGACATCAGCGCTGCGCACCCGAAACCACAGCAGCTCCATTAGTAGCTATAGGGAACAGGTCACCGCGAACGACATGTATTCTACTACAGACTCCACAGCTCAGTGTGGAAACGTTGTGTTACTAATCCTCCCGTGTGATACTGGCTGCGAGCTGGTATTTAATCCACCTTTTGATACTGGGTGCTACTGTGGTACTAAATCCTACCTTTGTGATACTGTCCCCCTGAGGCTGTACAATCCTACTTGTGGATACTGTCTGCTGAGCTTTTTATCAATCCATCCTGTGTGAACGTCTGTGATCTGTGTATCAATCCATCCTGTGGGGATACTGGGCCTGAGTTGTTTTCTAATCCATCTTTTTTTTGGGTCTGTCGCTGAGCCCTGTATCAATCCCATCCTTTTTATACTGTCTGCTGAGGGTGTGTATCCAAATTTCCTATCCCCGTGTGATACCGTCTGCTGAGGCCGTGTATCTAATCCTATCCTGTGCGATAACTGTCCCGCTGATCTGTGTATCTAATCCTATCCCCGTGTGATACTGTCTGCTGAGCCGTGTATCTAATCCTATCCTGTTTTGATACTGTCTGCTGAAACTGTGTATCTAATCCTATCCTGTTTGATACTGTCTGCTGAGCGTGTATCTAATCCTATCCTGTGTGAAATGTCTGCTGAGCTGTGTATCTAATCCAATCCTGTGTTTATACTGTCTGCTGGGGCCCGTGTATCTAATCCTAAACCTGTGTGATACTGTCTGCTGAGCTTGGTATTTTAATCCTTTCATTTTGATACTGTCTGCTGATTGTTTTATCTAATCCTATCCTTGTAAAAAACTGTCTGCTGAGCCGTGTATCTAATTCCTATCCTGTGTGATACTGTCTGCTGAGCTTGTATCTAATCCTATCTCGTGTGATACCAACTGCTGAGCTGTGTTTGATTTTCCTATCCTTTTGTGATACTGTCCTGCTGACTTTTGTATCTAAACCTATCCTGTGTGATACTGTCTGCTGAGCCCTGTATCTAATCCTAATCCTTGTGATACTCCCTGCTGACCTTTGTATCTAATCCTATCCCGTGTGATACCGTCTTGCTGAGCCGTGTATCTAATCCTATCCTGTGGTGATACCGTCTGCTGGACCGTGTTCTAACCTATCCTGTGTGATACTGTCTGCTGGACCCTGTATCTAATCCTATCCTGTGTGATACTGGGCTGCTTAGGCCCTGTAATCTAATCCTTTTTCCTGTGTGATAACTGTCTGCTTAAGCCCTGTATCTAATCCTATCCTGTGTGAATACTCCCTGCTGAGCTTTGTATCTAATCCTATCCCGTGTGATACTGTCTGCTGAGCCGTGTATCTAATCCTATCCCGTGTGATAAATACTGCAATTCACGATGTGGTGTAAAAAAATTGCTATGTGAAACCCCAGCCCCGGATGTTTTGGGACCTAAAAGCAAGGGCCCTTTGGGATACTGTCTGCGTGGGCCGTGTATCTAATCCTATCATTTATAATACTGGTCTGCTGAGTTGGTGTACCCAATCTTGCCATGTGTGATACTGACTCTTGAGCTGCAGTATCTAATCCCATAATGTGAAATTGTTGTACTGAGCTGCTGATCTAAACCCGTTATAGGTGATAAAATCTCAGAAAACCACACATCACTACTAACCCCCATCATGTAATGATAGAGTTCAGTATGAAATAATCTCTCGGGGGCCCCTTTGTGCTATTGAGGGGTGTATCTAACTCCTCGGGACGCAGCTCTGTATATTGTTCTATGTATGTTGAGAGCTGACATAGATATAGAGAGCCACCGTGCAGCGCACTCGCCCCCGCGCTCAGGATAGACCTGCTCATGAGCAGAACTTAGTCTCTTGCCCACTTACAATATGAATCAGACTAGAAATGGTGCCTTAAAGGGAACTCCAGCATAGTGCACTGCAAGAAAAACCCTAGCACCCCAGGACCAGCTTTAGAAAATTTTTAAACGGGCCCTGCAGATACTTGGCATTTTTAAGTTACGAATGAAATATTTTCCTGGTAGATAAAAAGATGTAGAATTTCAAAAAGTTCTACAAGTCTCAGCCCATATAATGTTGCATTATATGATAAAATCCCCTGAAAACATCTGAGAAATTTCAGAGCATCTAATGATAATCCAGCAAATGTTTTCCCCGCACAGAACTGCAAAGTGATATCTAAAGAACAGAAAGTTATAAAACAGTAATGAAATAAGTCAGCTTTTCTTTCCTCTCTCACAGCAAGGAACTCTCAGCACAATCCTTCATAAGTAAAAAGATACTAAACCAGTATCTTCAATCTTTTTCACCAACAAAAGCCAACCTTCCTGAAAAATGTGGCAGTTGTATAATGACATTGTATACATATAAACGCCCCTAGAAGAGAGTCCAGTCAATAGTAAGTCACCATGAAGGTCCTACCATCAGGAAGTTGACAAACTTACTGCTAAGGAATGACGTCCTCAAAAAATGCACTGGATGATACCACCTTAGCTCCTAGGCCAGAATTCTTGCTGGACCACAAGAGTTACAGAAATGCCAATATTTGCTGCTCGAGTGCCAGACCACAGGAACCATCGGTCTGGCAGAAAGTCATTTGACTCTAACCCTTAAAGGGACCCCGAGCGCATTTCAGCTGGTGGCCATGTGGGAAATGCAACCAAAAGCTGTTACAGAGGTATCACCATGAGGTAAACTTCCCCTTGCCCTGTCGCGCTGGCAGATAGCTGTGAGCTGACCATGTATGTGAATGAGAAGCGTTGCTTTGTGGCCAACCTCTCCATTCACTTCTATGGGAGGCAACCCAAATACAGCTGAGTGTCCTGCTCAGCTGTATTCCGGAGCTCCCACAGAAATGAAGG
This sequence comes from Phyllomedusa bahiana, assembly GCA_025379985.1. NCBI lineage: Eukaryota > Metazoa > Chordata > Amphibia > Anura > Hylidae > Phyllomedusa > Phyllomedusa bahiana. The sequence goes on from JAODAL010071168.1 coordinate 3,565, forward strand.
AGAGGATGGCCACAGTGCATTGGTGGAGTTTACCGCATGGTGAAATCCTCTTTAAGTTTAAATGAAGTAATATTAAGTCTAAGGCCTGTTTAAAAAAAGGAAAGATCCCAACCAGTCCGCGCTTTGTTGATAGCACTTTGACTCCTCTCTAACTTTCCAAACCACACATCCCAGCACTCCCTCTGCTGCCGCCTCCACCTAAAAATATTTCACGAATTCGCTCATTCCTACTGGTTGATAGGCACAAGAAAATGCTGTTCCATTCCCCTCGTCGATCTCCCGCCTAAAACTATAGCTGCAACCATCCTTCTCTGTGGCCTCCCAGCTAGCACCCTCGCTCCCCCTCCAATCCATCCTTAACTCTGCTGCCCGACATATCCCCCTCTCTCCTCGCTACTTCCTTCTGCCTCTCCCCTGCCGATCCCTGCACTGGCTCCCATTTTGTCCAGCGAATCCAGTTCAAGTTTAACTAACCCTCGACCTACGAAGGCTCTCCATAACCTCTCCCCTCCAACAAACTCTTCTCTCTGCCTTAATCTCAATACCTCCCCTCTCGCAATCTCCGTCATCCTCACAGGACCTTTCCTCTGCTCTCTATCCTTATCAGCTCCTCACACAACCGTCCTCCAAGACTTCTCCCGTGGCTTCCCCCATAACTCTGGAACTCACTGCCTCCAACACAACAGACTCTCCCCCCCACTCTCACTAGCCTCAAAAGCAACCTGAAAACCCATCTCTTCAGGAGCCTATAACCTAGAATTACCCCATTGCTACTATTCCACCCACAAACATGTCCGCCCCTCACCTGTAGATTGTAAGCCCTCGCGGGCAGGGTCCTCTCTCCCTCTGTACCAGCTGTTAGTCATTTATCATCACCATTGTATTTGTTTGGCCTATGTTAAGTATGTAACCGCCCTCTAATGTACAGCGCCCGGGAATCAATGGTGCTCTAATATAAATAATAATAATAATAATACTTCCATAAGTCTTCAAACCAGAAAGTACTGAAAGGGTCAGGGATCAATGACCACCATTCAGCAGGACTTAAAGATACCCCACCCTGGCTTCCACCTGGTCTCCCACCACAGTATCCACCAAGAAGCTGTAAATCAAGGTTGGCCTCCCTAGTTGAGATTGCAGCTACAAAGAATGTTTCTTTCTAGCTCTGGATGACCCAGTGCATCTTCTCATCACACAGACTGCCTATTGATTTCAATATGAACCATGCAATTCCCCATTTGTCCTGTGGTGGTGCTGTGGGATAATTAAACGCTTGCTTTCTGCAGATCACGGGCCGATCACTAGGGATTATTCTCAACAAAATGCATAATCCAAGTATACGATCCCCATAACTTTCATAAACAATGAAGTCCATGTGAAAGGCCTTTTAAAAGGAGAAAAGACCTCGTAAATCCTTCCCCATATAAGTCTCCAAAACGGAAGGTACTGCAGGGTCAGGGAACAATGACCACCCGGGGTGACGGTAGAGATACGCCACACCCTGGCTTCCACCTTGTCTCCCTGCTATAGTGTCGTCCCCCAAGGACTGTAAGTCAAGGTTGGCCTCCTAGTTTGAGATTGCAAATGTGGTGAGCAACAAAGAATGTTCCTAGCTCTGGAGGTCCCAGTGCATCTTCTCATCACACAGACTGGCCTATTGAACTTCAATAAGAATCCCCCCATGCAGCTCCCGCATTTGTCCTGTGGTGTTGTGCGGATAAATTAAAACAACTTGCTTCTGCAGATCACTAGCTGATCATTAGGTGGAATCTTCTTCACAAAATGGTCATCGTCCAAAGTAACTAGAAGTCTATTGCAAAGTCTCCTTTAAAAAGAATGAGCCCACAATTCATCCTTAGGGGGTTTTACTCACAGGCAGCCTTTTCATCCACTCTGGTCTTGGTCAGGCTGTAATGTTCTATAGCATGATACTCCTATTTAGCTCCCCTATAACTAGCTGAGGAACCATTACAAAGATTGTAAGTGCAGAAGAATCAATCTTCAATAAAACAAAGCTACAAGTTTCTGAGGAGTGAAAACAATTGCTTACAGTATTGCCAACCAAAGCAAATCTTGTTGAGAGAACAAAAAGTGAACTCACAGTGACCTCTCTCATGGTGACATCACTTCCTGCACATCTGTCTAATCAGGAGAGATAAGTAAACTGAACTTATTTAGTCTTTTGAGAAAAGACGGCTTCGGGGGGACAGATAATTTAAATAAATTATATAAATGGCCCCTACAAAAAGTAGGGAAAAATTATTTCAATGTATAGCCCCTTCAAAAGGACAAGGGGACATTCCTTCGCTGGAGAAAAAAGGATTCAATCTCCAAGGAGAAGAGTCGTTCTTGCACTGTAAGAACAGTAAATCGTGGAATAGCTTCCTGAGGAGCTGGTCCAGCAGGAACAAGATGAGGGTTTTCAAGAAAGGCTAGATACCTTACCTGAAACTAAAGAAAATTAATACATATGTAGAAATAGTAAAATTCTGGATCCTGGCTGATGCGGCTCTGGGGTCAGGCTGGGGTCTCCCCTGGGAGCAGATTGGTTCTTGCCTTGTGGGTTCAGGGCATTCACAGTGGGGAGACTGTGCTTAAAATCCATGTCTCTCTCACCTTCACCCACATTTTACTTACCACGCCTTAGTTGAACTAGGATGTATTTTTTCAACCGTGGCAAACTAATGTAACTGATTAAGGGAAGGAAGGATATGGTCCATAACCAGAGAAACCCTGTGGGTGTACTCAAGAGCAGATAAAATCTTTCTCATCTCATGACAAAGGTTAATACAAAAGACAATGTAATTGAGAGAAAGTCTTCAATACCTGTCCCTACATGTTCAAAAGATAATCTTTGTTGGTGAGATAACCCTTTAAGCCTCCAAACAGAAGCTATTGCAGGGCTCAGGGATCAATGATGACCCTTAGGCAAGGTTTAAAGATACCCCACCTGGTTTCCCACCACAGTGTCCACCAATGTGGTGGATTACAAAAAATGTTTCCTAACCCTGAGGACGCCCAGTGCATCTTCTCATTATAGAGACTGCCTATTGACTTCAATCAGAAAGGGAAGATCTCCACTTAGGGAGAGAGCCTATATAGGCGTGTGAAGATTCGAAATTGCTTTTTTGCACTCCACAAAGCATCTGCATATCACAAGGCATTATGGGAAAGGAGCTGTGAAGCTCCAAGCGTCCTCTGTTGGCTTTACAAATCCTCAATCCCCTTCTTGGCATTCAAAGACGCAGTGGTCAAAAGCCAAACAGAGGGCGCTTGAAGCATCCTCAGCTCTTTCCCCCATAATGCTTTTGGTATATGCATTGCTTCGTGGAGTGCAAAAAGGCAATTTCGAATCTCCACAACACCTTATATAGGACGCTCTCCCTTAAGGAGATGGATCTTCCCTTTCTGGCCACTCATTGCCTCCCACTCAGTCCAAGCCAGCAATCGCTCTGGCTCTGTACGACAAGGGGCAAAACAATCCGAAACGGCTGTATGCAGATGGAGTGATGCTGGCTTGGCTAAATATTCCCTTTTGCTTTCAAAGACCCAGTGGGTCAAAAGCAAATGAGGATTTGTTACATCCAACCAGAGGGCGCTTGAGCTCTCTCAGCTCCTATTCCCATAATCCGTTATGATATTGATTGTCATATATGAACAGTGCAGTTCCTCATTTGTCCTTGGTGGCACTGTGGATATATTTAAATTCTTACTTTCTTTCCTGCAGATCATGGAACCGATCACTAGGGATTTTTTCTCTCCAAAAAGCACAGTCCAAAGTTTACATAGACCTTCTAATTTTGTCCCAAGGTCTCTCCATAGCTTATGTGCACGTCTCTCCAGTCAGTAAAGGGAGAGGACGAGTTAATGTGGTTCTCATGCTGATTTAATATTGGGGTGATGTCATTTTAAAATCATTGTTTGGTACCAGACCAAAATATCAAGTATCGTCGTCTAAACCCTTGAAAGCAATTTCCAAAATGAATGAGGACTTAAATTCCGCGATTTCCCAGCCGCGTTTTATGGCTTCACCATGAACTGTCATACTCAAGTGAGTTTTAAGTAAAACACAAATTAAGTAAATCGGCGCGCAGCAGATTATCATGCACCTCCGCCTCACGGCTGAATGTCGACGTGGAGCGCGGCATTTATACCTCCAATGACAAAAATATTACAGATGATCTGACAAATGATCTGCACTTCTCATCTAAATTACATCTTTGATGAGAAGAATATACCAGAAAACAGCTTTAAAAATGAATGTCCATGATCCGGAATAGAGATGGAGGGAGATGAGAAGCCGGCTCATGGGCTTTCCTATGGTGGCATCGGCTGACAGCTGCCTCAGAGGGGGATTTCCACTTTGTGTGTATCGCTCAGTTGGTGGAGTCAAATGAATAGAGACCCGAAAAATATAGAATTGGAGGAGCCTGGTGCTTTGTAATGGAGCAAGTTCTTTTCAGAGGAGTGGGAAGGAAAATTTATCAATTTGGGAATTCCTCCAATTTAGTCCGGTTTCGAATATCAACGATTGGAATGTTCGTTCGGAACCTTCCGTCTAAAGTTCGTGTGGGAATCCAGGAAAATATAGCTTAGTAAGCTGGCGGTAATTTTTTTTTTTTTTTTCCTCAGAAGACAATGGAACCATGACGGAAACCCAACGGAGCCATTGTAATCCACTAAAAGTCCATTGCTTCCAGTTGTGAAATGGGTCCATCTGCATCTCTGCAATGGGGGAAACTCTGACACAGCTGTGAATTTAAGCCTAAAGGAGTCTTTTTACCATAGACTTTGAAGCATACAATATGAAATGATAGAATTAGACTATTGATTCGGATCAACCCCAGCCAAATTCCATGCAAAAAAAAAATGAATTGAACTACATTAACACCCCATTGAGAATGCAAGATTTTGTGCTCTGTCCCCAAAAAATATAGGAAACCTGCTCCTAGTCTTACATTTCTCTTTGGGTTCCTTTCTCTGCCCAGTTTTCCATTTCCCTAGAATTATCTCTGTACAAGAAGAAATTCCATACCTCTCATTTGTTTGAGAGTGAGAACAGAAGATCCTCGACTCCACATTAGTCAACTTTTAGTGTTGCATTTTGGATTCAGGTGCAATGTCAAATTGCGGTTTTGATTCAGGTTGGTCAGAATTCAAAATAGTTTGAAAAATTTGCCCAACAAATTAACTAATCTTAACCAAATTTAAAACACTTGGTTTTATGGCTAAATACAAAGATGGGTTCATGAGACAACCTCTTTAAGAAATTGTGCGCATACCCAAGGCAGTATGGAAACACACCTTTCTTCCCTGCCTTACTTTCCTCTGGTTTCTTTTCACTTGGAACCCTTGACACTGCCCAGTTTTGCCATCCCCTGGAGCCATCTATCTTCAAGGGATGTCCAGTACCACCTCAAGATAAGAGTGGAGGACAAAAACAGTTCCTAGACTCCACAACCTGTTTAGTCCGCTCTAAGGTATTGCACTTCAGATTTGGGTTGAATGTCACATTCGTGTACAAATTGCCTTGCCAGAATCAAATTTTTGGGTAAAATCTTAATCGCTAACCCCTAAATTGGGGTTAGGTTAGAAATATATATAGTATTGTGGCAGAGAGCGTCCATAGGCCTGGTCTCGGTGGGGGAAGCCAGATGTTGTCCGGTCAGCAATATTTAGTTTGCTGACACTCTAACGTAGGAACGGCGTGATGTCCACCATTATGGGTTTGCTTTTCCCGGAACAGCTTGGTCAGTTTGGTTGGTGCTGTTCCCCAAGTCCATTCCCGGGTTTTTTTTTCAGCCTATAAAAAAGCCTGCTTCTACAAGTGCTCTGGGGGCATGGGTCTGCCCACTGAGAGTGGAGCAGCAGAGGAGCTGGAGTGAACTCTTGCCCCCCAGAGGCTTGAGAGAAGCCAGGAAACCAGTGAGGACAGGTATGAGCAGTTTGTTTGTGGTGCATCGGCGATAGCCTTGACCACCATATGGTAGAGAGGGACATTATTATGTTTTCAGTGAGTGCTAGACGGGCCTGAGGTTTTTTGTATGTGTTATGTTTTCTGTCTGTTTGTTTTTTTCGTGCCTCAATAAACAGGCTGAGGCCCAGAAAAGAAAGCCTTTGTGTGAGTGCCAAATCTGTTTTACCCCAACGGCGATCCGTGATCTAAGACCCCCAGGACGGTACAAATGGCGTCCCACGACGCAAGTGAGGTGCACAATATACAGTATATCTATAAAAAGGGTTGACATAATCACAACCCTTTTAAGGAGATTGTAACATCCATGCTCTATCCTGGAGAGCAATATGGGAAAACACAGTTTGTTCATAATGCCTTACTTTTCTCTGGGGTTACTTGCTAAGACCCGGCCAACTGACCTAGAACCACCTCTGTACATGGAGTCAATATCACCATTAGCTTGAGATTGATAGAACAAGTCAATGCTAATTGTTACACTGTCAAGATTCGGGTCTTGTCACATTCGATTTAGAATTGATCAGAGACAAATTTTGTCAAAATAATAAACTATTGATTCGAATATTCCTGTCAAAACAAGCAGATCACAGGCATCAGAAAGACACACCTTTGAGGGTCAGCCAATCACCTGTCCATAGTTTATATACCAATATGAATGGGTTGACTTCATCAAACAACCAACCAACAGCAAATTCTACATTTTTGTGCTCTATCTTGAGGTGAATGGGAAATAAAAAAAACTTTGCTCCTGCCTTTCTTTATCTTCCTGAGGTTTTTCATTTTCCCGGCAGCCTTGGGCAACTGTTTCACTTTGGCCATCAACGTAGAAAACATCTCTGTACATGCAAAGCCCATTAGGTTTAAGAGTGAGGAACAGAATGGCTTCTCTAGACTACCCCGCAACCATGGGTTTTAGTCTGCCTAGTCTTGTGGCTTCGGGGTTCATGTTAATTTCCAAAGTGGGTTCAATTCAGGATGTCTAGAATCCAATTTTGTCAAAAATTGCCCCCAAAAAAGGTGAACCTAACCTTAACCTTAAGGTGATGGGCAATTGGGCAACTGTCCATTAGTTAAGAATGAAGAACAGAAATGGCATTCTAGGCCTTCACACACCCTGGTCAGTACCCTGTGCTGTGCTGTGCATGGCTTCGGGGACTCAAATTTGGGTTGTCTATAATCAAAATTTTTGACATAAATATTGCCCTCCAAAATTTAAACCTAATCCTGAAATCCAACCCTAAATTAGATGGCATTTGGCAACTGCCCACTAGGTTAGGAATGAAGAAGCAGAATAAAGGTTCCTTAATCTCCAAAAACTGTGGTTACTGCAAGGTTTCACCCGGATTTAGGCTGTTGTCAATTGGAGTTGCTGGAATAAAATTTTTGGCTAGAAATCGCCCCCAAAAATTGAAGGTTAGGTTTAGATAAAGGGATATAGTGTTTTGAGCAAATAAAATAATTAGGGTAATCCTTAAACGCAACATTTTTTACACACCATTTTTCCACTGCGCTAACAAAAAGGGATCTATTCCAAACTGAGTGCGACACAAGACTTTACACTATCCTAACAACTGAGTGGGTGACCAATATGTGCCTACCAATGAGGACATCTAATAGCTGAGTTAAAGGGTTTGTTCTCGCTACAAAGAATAATCTTTCAAAATGTAGGGACACTAAATGAAGACATTTTCCAAATATATTGCCTTTTGGTCATCTATTTTTTGTTAAGGAGGCTACAAGTGATTTTTATCACATCACTGGGCTTCTTTTCTGTACCCCAGTGACCGGTACCTGTTTATTCCTTTTCCCCCTCCTGTTTGTCTATGTTGAAAGCTCGGAGGATTCATCACACAGTCCAAGCAGCTCTATGCTGGCCCACAGTAAAAAAGCTTGTTTTTATCTGATCTTTCAGACAAAAGCTGTAATTACTGCTTTTTTACTTTAGATAAATCCTCCCTACTAGCAGTTTCAGAGAGCTTCTAAGGCATCTAAACTAATAAGCAGAACTGAAAACAAGGAGTTGATACACGAGTGAATGCACGGAGCTCATATGGAGCTAATTACAGACAGTCCTGACCAGAGAAGTGACAGGATGCATCTATGAAACTCTGAGGGGAGACAACCCCTTTAAGAGATGGGTAATACTCACTGGCCTTTTAGGAAGCTAAGTAGAACCCTAAAGAGACCTAAGATCGATAGACCACTTTCAACCAGGCTATTAGAGGGCAGAAGCTGAATTACTAGAGTTGTATTACAAGGGAGATTTTTACAATCCGAGGTCAGAAAATCATTAAATCATATATCGTAGTAGAATGCTATACTAAAAATTGCGCTAGATTATTCAACCGCAGAAGCGGCGCAGTAATGACCCGGCCCCGATAATGGAAACAGCGTCAGTGAGCCATGGAGATGGTATGTAAATTATTGCGCGCGATAGCTTCTTACAGATAGACCATCCGGAGAGTTCAAAAGCTATTATATTTCCGCAGGCCAAAAAAACATGATCCCAAAACGTTCCACATAAAAGATGATGAAAAGAGCCTGGCGAGACGCTCCACCCGGAACAAGCAATCCCGATAGGTACAATTCTGATTGCATCTCCTCCACCGACCCCTAAATCATCGCCAGTCAATCATAAGCGTAGATGCTAAACATCTGCGGACTTATCGTGGTCAGCAGTGAATACTGAATCTATCAGGACATAAGGTTTTGCAGAATGAGGGATTATTCCTTCTCGTGTATGCGTTCCAGGATTTATCTGGTTGTGTAAGACATTAAGGGAATGTGCAAGGTTAGAATGAGAAACCATTACGATTATGTTCTTTATGGTCACCATGGAGTCCAACATCTCTTCAGATGCGTAGAGTGATTGAGTCAAGTGGGTACAGATGTGCCATAGCCTGTTGGCGCAAGTTATCGCTGTAACAGCTGCTAATGGGGTCGCGAGTTCATGGTACCACTCAGTGCAATAACATTGTACCATTTTTCTTCAGGAAAAATAAGTTGGTGCTTTTTTGCTATTTATCACTGCTACTGGGGTTCTCTGTGTGGCACGGACTGGCCCACAGGGAACAGGGAAAATCCCAAAGGGCCCCTGGAGATAGTGGCCTCCTATCATAATTAAGGCCAGGTCCTTTTTTTTTTAGGGAGAAAGGCAAAGAAAAAAGGCAGAGTAAAAAGTCATGTGCAGTAGTTGTAGGTGGGGCCGTAGGAATCATCTCTACTGGATGGGCCCCCAAGAATCAACTCCACTTGGGGGCATCAAGAATGTAACAACTGGATGGGCCCTAAAAAATGAAATTAACTGTTTGCCCCAAGAATCAACTTCTACTGGAGGGGCCCCAAGGATCCCTCTACTGTGGACCCTAAAGAATCACCTCTACTGGTGACCCAAGAATAAACTACCACTGGTGACCCAAAGGATCAACTCCATGGTGGACACCCAAGATCAACTCCACTGAATGTGACTCTCGAGATCAACTCCACTGGTGGGACCTCGAGAATCAACTCCACTGGTTGGGCCCCAAGGAACATCTCTAACTGGTGGGCACCTGCCAAGAATCAACACCACTGGAGGGCCCCCAAGAAAAAACTCCACTGGTGGGCTCCAAGAGAGTCAAACTCCACTGGTGTGCACCAAGATCACTCTACTGGTGGACCCTAAGAATCACCTTACTAAAGTGGCCCCAATAATCAACTCCACTGGTGGACCCAAAGTAAACAATCTCCACTGGTGGTACTCCAAGGATCACGTCCACTGGTGGACCCCAAGATCAACTCCCACTGGTGGACCCCAATATCAACTCCACTGGTGGACCTCGAGGAATCAACTCCACTGTGGACCTCCGAGAATCAACTCCACTTGGTGGGCCCGCCAAGGATCATCTCTACTGGTGGGGCCCCAAGAATCCAACCCCCACTGTGGGCCCCAAGAATAAACTCCACAGTGGGCTCCCAAGAGTCAACCCCCTGGGGCCCAAGATAAATTTGGGGGGCCCCCAAAAAAAACAGCCCAGGTGGTCCAAGATTAATCTGGGGGGGGCCCCAAAAAGGCCAAAAATTACCCCAAATAATATATACTTTTTGAATTGTTCTCAGTGGGGGGCCCCGGGCCACTCGTTGGGCTTTTGTTTTTACTTACAATTTAATAATCAACTTGAAACGCGACGCTTGTGAAAACCCCCTTCCAAATTTTTGAGTACATTTACATCACATTTCACAAGGGGTTGGGAGGGGGTCATTTTGACCTGTCTCCCCGTGGGGGAAACAGAGTTAAAAAAAACCCCCCCCCGGGTGATAACTCACCTGGCCACTTAAAAAACCCCAAAAAGATGCGGGAAAACAAACCTGACTTTAATTGGGTTCGCCCCCTTGTCAGCACTAGGTCTTTTTTGGAGGACAAAATACGATTGTTTTCCCCTAGTGATCGACCCTGGGGGGCTAAAAGACAAGAAAAAAAAAAAGTTTTGAAAATTTAAACAAAAAACCCCTAAAAGTTCAACCCCCTCTTTGCCATTTTAAAAATAAAAAAATAAAAAAATTAACTAGATTTTACCTATAAAAGTCAATTTATTAAAATATAACATCCCACCATTTAAAAAAAAAACCCAACCAAAATGATTTTTTTCACTTTGCCCCCAAAAAAAATTTGGAATACAATCTGTAAAAAAAGCCATAGTATGCCAATGGTTAAAAAAAATAAACCCAAAAAGGGGGTTTAACCTAACTAAGGGGACCTATCACAAAAAAGTGGGCATATTCCCAAACGCAGGGGGTCGCCTACTATCTGCCTAACAATTTGGGGGGGGTCCTGTTTTTTTGGAGTCTACTTACCTACGTATACTTACAGTGTCTCTTCTGCTGGATTTATAAATTTTATCTGCTAGGCCCTTTAGATAGCTGCCAAAAACCATTCCAGTTATGTTTTTGTTTTATAGGTTTTCCCCGCTGGACTAAGCAACTGGACAAAGTGGCCCCAAATTGGGGCCCTTTTTTAAAAAAGAGAATAGGGGGTTGTTTTTGGGGTTGTTTATTTCAATAAAGTGTCTTTTTCATTTTTTTTTAATTTTTATTTTCCCTTTTTTAGAAAAAGGGGGGTCGACAGACACTTTCCCCGTTGTCGCTGGGCTTTTTAAAAGCTAAAAATGGTTTTTTTTTACCCCCGGATGCACTAGCCTTTTTCATTTACCCCTTATCTAACCACCAAGGTACTGTAAATGTCAGGGTTTTAACCAAAGGGGACCTCTGGTGATGGTTCCTTCGAGGGAATGCAGGTGGTTCTTGGGTGAGAAGAACCCCAAAATTTTATGGACCCCTTCCCCTTTGATATAAAAGGGCCCCGGTTTTATCTTGGCTGGGTTTTTAAAGTGGGAGGGCCATTTATTTAAAAGGGATTACTGTAACTATAAAAAAAAAATTAAACAAAAACAAAAGGGTTTTCCCTTTTTTTTAAAAAACCACGGAAAACCCAAACCCGCAACCGAAAAAAAACAGGTTGGAAGGTCCTGGATATTGGGCCTCCCACTCTAAAAATAACGCCGACCTCAGGAACACTAAAAGCTGGATGGCAAAATACAGTGGCCAAGCAGCAAAACACCAGTCCCAAAACCTCACCCTTTTGTTTTTTTTTTTTTTTGTTTTGAAAAAAAAAAAAGAAAAAAATGAAAAATTTTTGTTAAATTGTGTTTAAAAAAAAGCTAAAATGTGGTAAACAAAGGGGCAAAAAAAGCACAAAAATCAATTTAAGCTCTTTATTGATCCACATTTAATAATTCAGACATAAATTCAAAGGTCATCTCCCGGGGGTAAAACACGGGCATCTTTTTTTTTTTGGGGGGAAATTTTTCAATTTTTTTTTTTTTTTTCCTTTTTTTTCCTTAAGGAAATTTGATGAAATAAAAAATTAATAAGGATTTTTAAAAAATGGGGAAATAATTTTCTTTTTTTGGTTCCCCCCAAATATTTACAGACCCTCCTTTAAAACCCCGGGGTTTAAAATTCTGGCCGTTCTTTAGGGGATCTTTACTTCTTATTATTTGTGCTGAGGTTGCTTACCTCAACCATTTTACACCGTCGCTACAACCTTTTCCCC
>JAODAL010071169.1:0-15629 GCA_025379985.1 Phyllomedusa bahiana
GTAACCAGAACAAAGCGTCCCCAATCTTTCCCTCAGGGGTTTAATCAAACTGCATCCAGCAGTTTACCTCCTCGTCCTCACAGTCCGGCCACAAATGTCGTCATCATCATTGTCATGTGGGCATGAGGTTTTGGGTCATGATGCGGGTCAGGACAGGGATAGTCAATGTCCAGTCAACTAAAATGGTGGTTCAAAGACTCCTTTTTCTGGCACTTTTTAATTTTTGGGGTTCAGACAGTTTAAGCGTCATGCTTTGGCCCAGGACAGGTATAGTCTATGTCCAGTGAAACTATCATGTTGGTTGAAAGACTCCTTTTTCCGGCACTTTTTAATCTGTGGGTCAGACAGGTTTAAGGGTCATGCTGCGTTCCAGGACAGGGTTTGTCAATGTCCAGTTCAACTAAAATGGGGGTTGAAAGACTCCTTTTTCGGCACTTTTAATCGGGGGGTCAGACGGGTTTAATGGTCATACTGCGGTCCAGGACAGTTCTAGTCAATGTCCAGTTCAACAAAAATTTTGGTTGAAAGACTCCTTTTTCCGGCACTTTTTAATCTGTGGGTCAACAGGTTTAAGGGTCATGCTGCGGTCCAGGACAGGGTTTGTCAATGTCAGATCAACTAAAATGGTGGTTCAAAGACTCCTTTACCCGGCACTTTTTAATCTGTGGGTCATGCAGGTTTTTTAGGGTCATGCTGCATTCCGGGACAGGGATATTCAATGTCCAGTTCAAGTAAAATGATGGTTCAAATAATACTGCCTTCTGGCACTTTTTAATTTGTGGTGATGCAGGTAAAAATGGTCTTTGCTGTGGTACAAGACAGGGATAGTGAATGGTGTGTGACTTTTTTTCTGTGGCTTTTATAGCCTAAGTGTTGTGCCTAAGATGTAGCAGGTATCCATTTGACTGTTGTGGCTGTTAATTCCAGCTTCTCCAGCCCTGTTCGGGTGTAAGAATGAAGGTGTTGTTGCTCTCCATAGACTTTAAAATGGTCATGGGAGGATGATCGACTATCGACTATCGAAAAACCTTATCGATGGTGGCCGACTATCGACTATCGCCCGATGTTGATAGCCAACGTAATCGCTCAACACTACTTATTACCAGAACTGTATAATGTAAAACTAAAGCTCTTAGTGCAGCCTGAAAAAATATAGAACAAACCTATAAGTAAAGTCAGAACCCCAGGTCAGACTCAAAAAAATGTGAACCTCAGATGGCAACTCTTTTTTATCTCTATAGATCCACAATAATATGTAAACTGCATACATAAGGCATAAGTATCGGGGTAGCATATGTAGCTGCTGCACCGGGGCCTGGGTTCTTTGGGGGCCCGGGCCCTGGGGCAGCTGCTAATTCTTCTACTCCACCGGTAGTCTCTCTCCTGCGCCCGATGGAGCTGCAGGGCCCAGCACATCCTTCCTCTGAATGCTCAGGCCCTCTGGCCCGAGTATTAAAAAGAAAAACTGCCTGGTGTTAGCAGAGAGGAGCGCTGCCGGCACTCAACTCTGCTCATCTGCTTGCTAGGCCTTAAGCCTAGCAGGCGCCAGCCCACAGTGCTGACATGGGCAGTGCAATGTCATCATATTATTGTGCCATCCACGCAGAGCACAGACTGGCTGGAGATGATCACATCGAGGGACTGTGGGACAGGTGAGTAAGGTATTTCTTATTTTTTAACATTAATCTAGTATGTCTAAGCCCTGTCTGACTATATATGCCCCCTATAGCTACCTAGACCCTGCCTGCCTGACTATATATGGCACATATAGCTATATAGACCCTGCCTGCCTTCCTGACTATATATGGCCTCTATAGCTAGTGTACTTTGACTCTGCCTGCCTACCTATATTGCCCCTATAGCCTACCCTATATCATATCTGCCTACTAATATGGAGCCCTTTAGCTACTTAAACTGCCTGCCTATATGGGGACCTATACTCTATATAGACCCTGTCTGCCTATATGGGGCTCTATAGCTACATTATCCCTACCTGACTGCCTATACGGAGCCCTATAGCTACCTAAACCCTACCTGCCTATATGACACCCTATAACTACCTAAACCCTGCCTGAGCATATATATGGGGCCCTATACTCTACCTAAACCCTGCTTGCCTTCCTACATGGGGCCCTATGGCTACCTAAACTCTGTCTGCCTACCTATATGGGGCACTAAAATCTACCTATACCCTGCCTGCCTACCTATATGGGGCCCTATGTTCTACCTAAACCCTGCCTGTCTGCATGGGGATCATATAGCCTACATAAACCCTGCCTACCTATGTAGGCCCCTATACCCTACCTAAACACCTACCTGGGGCCTATGTACTGTCTAACTACTTGGAGCCTACCAATCTACTTACCTAGCTCCTACCAACCCACCTTATGGGGTCTACCTACCTGGTAACGTGTTTCTGAGTGGTGCAGGCCATTGCTGTAACACAATCTCCAGGGTGTGAATCCTCTGTTCCTCCCCTCTTGGAGACTGGGTCAACGACTCACCAGAGAAATGTCACCTGTGAGTCACAAGATGTAACTGCACTGTAATCACTTATAAATCTGCAGAGTCTGTGTACACTGGTATCTACAATTATATGAACCATGTATGGTGGTTATATATAGTCTGCAGAGTCTGTGTACACTTATATCTACCACTATATGGTCACTGTATGAAGGTAATATACAGTCTGTAAAACACCTGTGTACACTGATACCTACCACTATATGGTCACTGTACGGCAGTAATATTGGTCTTTGTATACTTGTATACTGATATTTATTCAGTAATAGTATAGTGGTATCAGTCACTATGTGGTGATGATTTGTGGTTGTGTTCTGGCGATATAATTGGGTCCTTATGTAGAAGCACTATTGGTAATATTGATCTTCACATAGTGGGATTTTTATGATAGCAGTTGTAACGAACTTGGTAGTGGATCCGCTGGACCACCGCAAGTGATGGTGTAAGCCACGCCAGGGAGCGGAATCTAAGTAGGTCCCGGTTTTCACCAGAGCCCGCCGCAAAGCGGGATGGACTTGCTGCGGCGGGAGTCTACAAGGTCGCTACCCTTAACGTGACTTGCTTGCAGTGGCAGCCAAGGGTAAGCGTGGTACAGAATCGTGAGGCGTAGGCATAGTCGGGGACAGGCGGCAAGGTCGGGCTGGCGGTAAAGGTTCGGAGTCGGTGAACGTAGGCAGAGGTCAGAAAACACGGCAAGACAGTAAACTCTCAGGAATGCTTTCTCTAGGGCACGAGGCAACAAAGATCCAGCAGGGAAGTGACGTGGGTTCCGAAACTATATAGGGTCAGTGCCCGGCAATTAATCAATTACCGGCGCACTAGCCCTTTAAATTTACATGGACGAGTGCGCGCGCGCTAGGGGGCACGCATGCACATCCCGGCCGACAGGGGAGGCGAGTGGACCAGGAGCGAGGTCAGGTAAGTGGATGGGACGGGTGCGAGTGCGGCAGCAGCGCCACCCGTCCCCGCCGGGTTCCTGCAGTAGGGGACACGGGTACGCCCGCAGTCTGTAGACCGGGACGCAGCACGACCCGTAACAGTACCCTCCCTTAGACCTCCCCTCCTTTTTAGGCTGCAAAAACCTGCGGATGAGATCTTGATTCAGGATATTAGATTCTGACTCCCAGGATCTCTCCTCGGGTCCGAAGCCCTTCCAATCCACGAGGAAGAAACGCTTCCCTCTGACCGTCTTCATGGCCAAGATGTCCTTAACTTTGAAGATGTCAGCAGAATCCGCTAATGGGGAAGACGATGCATTCTTCTGAGAGAACCGATTCAGAACCAGGGGCTTAAGGAGGGAGACATGGAACGAGTTTTGGATCCGGAGAGATGGAGGCAAACAGAGATTGTACGTCACTGGGTTCAGCTGTCGAAGCACCTTGAAGGGACCCAGGAAGGGAGGACCCAATTTATAACTAGGAACCTTCTGGCGCACGTACCTCGAGGAAAGCCAAACTTTGTCCCCTGGGAGGAAAGTCAGGGCAGGTCTTCTCCTTTTGTCTGCCTGAGACTTCATACGGGCAGAGGCCCGAAGTAGGGACCTTGGTCATTGACAGCGGGCACTTCCGAATCAGTGGGCAGGGGAAGGGGAGGATGCGGGTGGCGACCATAGACTACAAAAAATGGAGAGACGCCGGCTGCATCCGAGTCACGATGGTTATAAGAGAACTCGGCCCAGGGCAGCAGCTCGGCCCAGTTGTCCTGACGTCCGGATACAAAATTACGCAGGTATTCTCCCAGAATCTGGTTCACCCTCTCCACCTGGCCATTGGACAGAGGGTGATAGGCCGATGAAAAGTCCAACTTGACTTGCAGACGGGAGCACAGCGCACGGCAAAATCGGGATACAAATTGGACGCCTCAATTGGAGACAATATGTGACGGTAACCCATGTAGCCGTAAAATATGCCGGAAGAAATGGCCGGCCAATTGTGGAGCTGACGGCAGCCCGGGAAGAGGTACAAAGTGGGAAATCTTTGAGAGTCGGTCCGTGACCACCCAGATGACCGAATTCACAGAAGAAACCGGTAGGTCCGTGATGAAATCCATGGCTATGTGTGTCCAAGGGATTTCTGGCACGGTCAGCGGATGTAAGAGACCTGCGGGCCTGTGACGTGGGACCTTGTTCCGAGCGCACGTGACACAGGAAAGAGTGAAGTCCTTGACATCTTGTGCCAGAGTCGGCCACCAGTAGTGCCGTGAGATCAAAGCGTAGGACTTCCGTACTCCGGGATGGCCAGCCAAGAGGGAGCTGTGCCCCCATTCCAGAATCTTCTTCCTGAGAGCCGGTGGCACGTAAGTCTTGCCCGTAGGAATGTTTTGGAGATCTGCGGGAGCCACGTGAACCAACCGTTCGGGAGAAATAATGTGCTGCAACATGGGTTTTTCATCAACGACATCCGAGGCACGGGAGAGGGCATCAGCCTTGATGTTTTTCTCAGCAGGCCGGAAGTGAATACGGAAGTCAAAACGTGAGAAAAAGAGAGACCACCGGGCTTGGCGAGGGTTTAGACGCTGGGCCGTCTGAAGATACAGTAGATTCTTGTGGTCCGTAAAGATGTCGACTGGATGACGAGCCCCCTCCAGCAGATGTCACCAGTCCTCCAGGGTTAGCTTGATAGCCAAGAGCTCCCTGTACCCAATGGCATAGGTCCGCTCCGCCAGCAAAAAAGTCTTTGAGAAGAACCCACATGTGAGAATCTTGCTTTTAGGGCTCTTCTGAGTGAGGACCGCCCCTGCCCCCATGGAAGAGGCATCCACCTCCAAGGAGAACGGCTTCTCGGGATCAGGCCGGATCAAGACAGGTGCAGTGGAGAAGGCAGTCTTTAGATCAATAAACGCCTTCTCAGCCTCCGGAGGCCAAGATCTCGGGTTCGCATTCTTCCTAGTGAGGGCCACGATAGAAGCCACCAAGGTGGAGAAGTGGGGAATAAATTGCCGGTAATAATTTGCGAAGCCCAGGAAGCGTTGTATCCCCCGACTGCCGACAGGACGGGGCCATTGTAGCACCGCAGAGAGTTTTGCTGGGTCCATCTTCAGGCCCTTAGCCGAGACTATGTTCCCGAGGAAAGCTAGGCTGGTCTGATGGAATAAACATTTCTCCAGCTTGGAGTACAGTCGGTTGCTGCGCAGACGTCGCAGTACCTGGCGCACTTGTGTCAGATGAGTCTGAAGATCAGGGGAGAAAATCAGGATGTCATCTAGATACACTATGACGCAGGTGTACAAGAGATCCCGGAAGACATCATTGACAAATTCTTGGAACACAGCTGGTGCGTTACAGAGCCCAAAGGGCATCACAAGATATTCGAAATGTCCATCTAGGGTATTAAAAGCCATCTCTGCTGTATATGTATAATTGCTGTGCTGTGTTTGGTTTGTTGAATTGTGAATAGTGGACTACACCTCCCATCATTTGTCTCTGTGTATATGTAAAATTTTGCTGTGCTGTTTTTCAGTATGTTGAATTGTGAATAGGTGGACTCACCCCCCATCCTTTTTTCCCCTGCTGTATATGTATAATTGCTGTGCTGTGTTCTGGTATGTTGAATTGAGAAATAGTGGACTACACCTCCCATCATTTGTCTCTGCTGTATATGTATAATTGCTGTGCTGTGTTCTGGTATGTGAATGCATAGAGTTCTCCCAATCTCTGTCCTGAATAATCACCCTGTGTTTATTTGTATTGCTAGTTACCCGACATTCTGCCCCTGTAGTATCTCCTCTGCTGGCTTATTTGTAACTCCACCCATTGCTGGAAGCTGGGCCCACTGATTTAGGGTCAATGAACTGCACCATAGTATAAATTAGTTAGTTTGGGTCAGTATTGACCATTTGGGTCAGTATAGCCATGTAGAGTAGTGAACCAGTAAGATATCTGAAATAAAACCGAAATTAGACCGGAAGTGGTCCGAAGGGGGCTAGGAGGAACGCCTTTTCTTGTAAGTATCTAGGCTTCTGAAAAAACACCCTATTCACCATGCTCACTATTGCTGTCTATCTTGCAGCCATATACCTCCTGGCTTACCACCCAGTTATGCCCCCTGAGAATCTTATCCACTCAGCGCCTCTCCCCTTTCCCTAAACCCAAAGGGTGTTCATCACACACACTCC
Source organism: Phyllomedusa bahiana (assembly GCA_025379985.1). Taxonomy (NCBI): domain Eukaryota; kingdom Metazoa; phylum Chordata; class Amphibia; order Anura; family Hylidae; genus Phyllomedusa; species Phyllomedusa bahiana. The sequence continues at coordinate 6,637 of JAODAL010071169.1, forward strand.
TTTCCCTTTTCAAATATCACAAACCCCCTGCTCACATAATTTTGCACAAACGCCGCTCATACTCATCACTGAACCGCCTGCTGTATCTTTTTTTTCTCCTGCTTCTTGCTGCAGGTGACATCTCTTCTAACCCCGGCCCACCATCCATTACTGCTCATCCTACCTCCTCCTCCCATAGAAACCCCACTAACCTACTTGCTATTCGCTGTACATCTTTTCCAGTCCCTCTGAAATGTGCTCTATGGAAGGCCCAATCCGTCTGCAACAAACTCACTGCTGTTCATGACCTATTCCTCTCCAACTCCCTCAATCTCCTCGCTCTCACTGAAACATGGCTCCAGCAATCAGACTCCGCTTCCCTTGCTGCCCTCACCTAATGCGGCCTACACTTCACCCACACCCCCAGACCTGAGAACGGGCCCGGGTGGAGGAGTTGGCATACTTCTTTCCCCCACACTGCACTTCCAGTTCATTCCTCCTGCACCCTCACTCCTTTCCCTCCTTTGAGGTCCACACCCTCAGACTCCTTTCAGCCATTTTTCCCTCGACTCCAGTTCTGTACAGACCCCTGGTCACCCCGCCATTTCTGGATCATTTTGCTGCCTGGCTCCCTCACTTCTCTATACTGAAATACCCACTTCATCAGGGGTGACTTTAACATCCTTTTGATGACCCCATGTCCCCCTCTGCCCCCTGAGATCCTTTTCACTAACCTCTTCTTTTGGGCCTCTCGCAGTTTAGTAACTCTCCACCCACAATGATGGGAACTCTCTTGATCTGGTTTTCTGAACCTTTCCCTTTCAAACTTTAATAATTCTCCTTACACTCTCTCTGATCACAATCTTATTTCCTTCACTATTACCAATTCTCACCCATCTCTGGACACACCTGCCCGTCTCCCGTTCAGAAATATCCACTCCATGAACACTCAGAAATTCACGGACGCCATACAGTCTCACTGCCCCAATTTTCTCCCTCTCCTGCCTGACCGGCCGTCCAAACAATATAATGAAAATCCACCACCTGGACCAATGGCACCGCTCACCAACACCGCACCACCAGAGTCAGACGCCCGCAGCCTTGGCACACGCCTCAAACTCGCCATCTGCAGGGATTTTCCCAGATGTGCGGAGTGTCTCTGGAGGAAGTCGAAAGCTCCCTGAAAGACTTTCTCCACTACAAATTTATGCTCAGGAACTTATCAAAACTGCCCTGCATTGGGGCCAAACAAAACATTTCCCCTCCCCATCGCAACCTTACACAACAACCCTAAACGCCTGTTTGACACCATCTACTCCCTTCTCAGGCCTAAAGCTCAGGCCCGGTCTCTGACCTCCATGCTGAAGACCTGGCCACTCACTTCAAAGAGAAAATTGACAGAATCCGGCAAAACATCTCATCTCAAACCCCAAGCAGCAGCCATCTGGTCCCCCCCACACACATCCCCAGCCTCTCTCAGCTCTTGCCCCGACGACAGAAGAAGAAGTGTTCAGGCTTCTCTTACTGCTGCCCCACCACCTTGCTCTAGTGACCCCTTTTCCCTCCCCTTGTCCGGTCCAGCTATCATCTCTCACATAACTGCAATCTGTAACCTCTCTCCCCCCACGGGGATTTTCCCCATCTTCCTTTAAACACGCTGTTATAACTCCTGTACTGAAAAAGCCCTCTCTGGACCCATCCTGCACTGATAACTACCGACCAGTCTCGAACCTCCCCTACATCTCCATACTCCTGGAACGCTTGGTCTACTCCCGTTTAATCCGCTATCTCTCCGCTAACTCTCTTCTTGACTCTCTGCAATCAGGTTTCCGCACTTTACACTCCACGGAAACTGCTCTAACTAAAGTCTCCAATGATCTCCTCATACTTTAAAAATTTAAGGCAACTACTCATTGTTGCTTCTTCTGGATCTCTCTGCAGCATTTGACATGTTGATCACCAACTTCTCCTCAGCATGCTCACACCATTGGCCTCCAGGGCACCGCTCTCTTTGGTTCTCATTACCTTTTCTAACCGCTCCTTCAGTGTCTCATTTGCAGGTTCTACCTCCTCTCCTCTTCCTCTTGGGTGTCGGGGTTCTCAGGACCCGTTCAAGGTCCTCTCCTTTCTCCAATCTATACAGCCCCCTTAGACAAACCATCAGCAGATTGGCTTCCATAACATCTCTACGCTGATGAGACCCCAATTATACACCTCTCCCGAGACATCACTCCTGCCTGCTACAAAACACCAGTGAAATGCCTGTCTGCTGTCTCTGACATCATGTCCTCCCTGTATCTTAAACTTTAAAACCCCACTAAAAAAATGAAATTCTAGTCATCCCACCTTACTAACAGACCTTACCCTCCCATTTCTGTCTCAGTGTGTGGCACCACCATAACTCCTAGGCAAACTTCCCGCTGTCTAGGGGGTTTTACTAATTACGATCTGTCTTTCATCCCTATTATCCAGGCCTTGCCCGCTCCTGTCACCTGCACCTCAGACATCTCCAGAATCCGTCCTTTTCTCACTGTGGAAACACTCAAACTCTCATTGTTGCTCTTTATTCATTCTCGTCTCGACTACTGTAACTCCTGCTTATCGGTCTCCTCTGTGAAAACTCTCCCCTTTCCAATCTATCCCGAATGCAGCAGCGGGTTGTCTTTCTTTCCAGCCGCTATACTGATGCCTTTTACCCTGTGTCAGTCACTGCACTGGCTACCTATCCAGTACGGATACAACATAAACTCATCAAATCTCACTCATAAAGCTCCACAAATGCTGCTCCTCCATACATCTCTTCCCTCATCTCTGTCTACCACCCTACCGCTCTCTCCGCTCTGCTGATGATATCAGGTTTACACTCATTTAATCTCCGAACCTCCCATGGCCCGTCTCCAAGGTTTCACACGTGCGGCACCAGTTCTCTGGACATGCTACCGCGGGCGATCAGCACACTCAGAACTCTCATAGCTTTAAGGGCCCGAGAATACATTTCTCACTCTGGCCTACCAGAATCCCTAATGTAACCCCACCCCTCCTCCCCCCTCACACTCCCTAGCGCACTCATTCATTTTCCGGCACTTAACTGTAATAGATTACTGTTTGGGTGGCAGGTTCATTTCCCAAATTTTTACGTATAACAACCCCATATTTATGTCACATGGTGGACCATTGAAATCTAGCACTTCTTACCCTTCGTCTCCCCCATACACCCTAATAGATTGTAAGCTCTTGCGAGCAGGCCCTCTCACCTTGTGTCTCATCTGTAAGTAGCTTTTCATTGTGCAATGTATTGCTTTTGTCTGTACCTACAGCCTCCAAATTGTAAAGTGCTGCGGAATATGTTGGTGCTATATAAATAAAGATTATTATTATTATCCTCCACTCGTCCCCCTCCCAAATTCGGATGAGGTTATAGCCTCCTCGCAGATCCAATTTGGAGAACACCATAGCCCCCTTGAGGCGGTCAAAAAGTTCCGAGATCAGTGGGAGAGGGTAGCGGTTTTTCACTGTGATCTTATTTCATCCTCTGTAGTCAATGGGACGGGTGCGAGCACGATCCGCAGCACCACCCGTCCCCGCCCGGTCTCTGCAGTAGGGGACACGGGTACGGCCGTGATATATATGGTGAGGTATTTTCTCCTTGTATTATCTAATAACTGCATGTCCCGGTAAATGTTCATGGTCGGGGAGGCAGGTGGGAGGGGGGCCCCATCCAAAAGTTAGCTATGGGGCCCATGCTTCTCTAGTTATGCCAGTGACACAGAGTCTTCCTTCTTCTCTATGCCTGGATGCAGGATTTTAGTTATAGGACTGTGACAGAAGGTCCTGCACCGATTCTAGTTTTGCTGTTATTACGTAGAAGCACAAATCATAGAAAATTTGTTTAATTTTTTTTTTTTTTTGCCTCATTTTGCAGATATGTTTTAATACTGCATAGTTGCACAAAAATTAAGTACAGATTCTTATACATAGTGTTTTCTTTAGTGATTCAGTGACAGTCAGTTATTTAGTAGGATCTGTTCCTGTACCCTTGATGAATAGGACTATTGCTTTAAAATCCAAGAGGAGTCATATTTTTGTATTGTCTTAACTAGTGATGAGCAAACAGTAAAAAGTTCTAGTTCGATTAGAACCTCTGACTTTTGTGAGTTCGGTTCGAAGTTTTATTCGACCTTGAACTTTAAACCTCATTAAAGTCCATGGGAGAAGATGTTCTGGTTAATTTTTATACCTAATGAGGTGAGGAGAAGCTGGTATTACCATCCATAACAGTAAACTGGATTCGTGGAACAACTTAGTGAAGAAAATTTGTCTCTAAGAGTGACAGGAAAAAAATTGAGAGGCTAAAATACTTCATTCCTTTCACTAGCTAACTGAAAAGATGAGAACAGCTTGCAAGCAGGGGCGTAGCTATAGGAAGAGCAGTGGTAGCAGCTGCTACAGGGCCCTGCATCCCGAGGGTTCCCAAAAGCTGCTTTGACACATAAGAAAACACTGGTATTGGGAATGGCACATAGTAACTGGCACGAGCCCCATTTCACCAGGGCCCAAGAACTTCAAGTTACGCCTCTGCTTGCAAGCTTTGTACTTGTGACATATGTGGTGGCATCAAGAACATCCCAATGGGGAACATGGAGGTTCAGCTGGCAGGGGCGTAGTTATAGGCCACTATGGGGCCCTGTATCCTGAGGGGCCCAAAAGTCCCTTTGACGCATAAGAATACACCGGTATTGGAAATGGTACATGGTAACTGGCAGAGGTGCCAATAGGGCAGTACGGACAGTACTCCTGTCAGGGGCCCTAATCAAAAAGGGGTATCAGCGATTGGGCATCAGAGCAGACAAAATCATCCTCTCTGGCCTCTCTGGATCTTTTGAAATGCCTTCTGACCCTAACCGCATTGTGTGATAAAAGAGCTCTTCAGATTATTTGGAGTGGTCTGTATATTGGGTTGTGACATTCAGCCCGTGTTTTCTTCAGATTGGACTGATGATGATCATGATGACATTTGTGGCCGTGACTGAGAGGATGGGGAGGTAAAACACTGGATGCAGGGTCTGATAACCACTGAGGAACAAATTGGTGATGCTGTTCAGTAATGAGAGGCACAGGGAACTGAACAAGCTATGACAGTCCTGTGACTGACGATGTGCTCGCTTGTGTGTTGCCCAGAGCACTGGAAGGAATGGAGTTAGCTACATCCGTGTTGCTACCTGCTGTGATTAGCAGCTGACACCAGCCTTCCATGTAGCGGGATCCCTGAGTAATCCCGTTATGTAGAACTTTGGTGGACCAGGACATAACCATACATCCTGTGTCAGTAAGGGGTTAAATGGACATCAACCTATTTACAAATATTTAATAAATCAATAGTACAAGTGAATAAAATATACTTTTTTATTCTTATTAGAGAAAAATGCCTCTTTCTCCACTTATCAGAGTCCTTTTCTCCCCCTCTTAGACCAGAGGTCCCCAACTCCAGTTCTCAAGGCCCACCAACAGGTCATGTTTTTTGGCTTTCCTTAGCATTGCACAGGTGATTTAATTATATTGCATAGGTGATATAATTATTGTGAGTCCATTCTGTGGGAGATCCTGAAAACATGACCTGTTGCTGGGCCTTGAGGACTGGAGTTGGGGAACACTGTCTTAGACTCATCAATCATTCTAAAAAGCTACTAAAATGTTGTGTTCAGAGATGAGAAAGACTGTCAGTTATTTATTTTCCTGAGTTGTTATTTATGTTCAGGGAAGAATGTTTGGGGAGGGTGGGGGGAGGCTGGGAGAGGATCGATACAAAGTTAAAGTATATCTATTGTTAAGGATGACAGCAGCTCAAGAGATAATTAAATAATTCTTAAGTATGATTTTCTTGTAATAAAGTCAGCTTGACCTGTTCCCTAAGTAATCTGCTTTAATTGCAGTTTTGAGTGAACTTTGATGCTAACAAAACTAATCAATACACTAATAAATGTTACCCGAAATAAAGGATAAGAAACTGATGAGCACTATTAGAAGGCCAAATAAGGCATGATGTTCCTGTACAACTTTGTACCTAAATCTGGTGATGTGTCTTAAAAAGCTATGTCAAATCAGAGGAACGCCCTCTGTTCAGGTGTATAAATATACGGTGATTGTATGAATAAATTATGCATTGCACTCAGAGATCTTTGGTCATCTGTGTACTATGTGTCATCGGTCCGGACTGAACTGTTCCATCTAATCAGGCTACCATCCAATATACCTGAGGGTCCCCCTTGTGAGACCAATCCTATCAGATGGCGCCCAACGTGGGGCTGGAAAACCAGTAAGACGGCCAGTATCTCAAGCCCGGCACTTCTGCAGACGGTGGATCAGGGACACACACAGACTAAGCACCGGTGCAAAAAGGTAAGATATCGTTTAAGATTCTTACACTTAACAACACTTCTCTGTGTCTCCCTAATCTGCTAAACTGTATGCCGGACTTCTGGGGTATGTTATAGTAAGTCTTTCTGTACATCCAGACCATTTTGGTAAAGAACCATAGATTATCCTAGTGATACTTTAAAGTGGTATATTGGATTGGAGTATATGTGTGTTTTCATGTCTGTCTGTCCTGTATATGTAGACTCATGCTGCTAATAGAAGGTTTAGAGAAAGTTTGGCTCCTATTTGCCTGTTTGGTATTGTTTTTGTTTACTCTCTGGCTGATATATAAGATTTATGGATATGCTAAGTTGAGTTTTATGTAAGTACCATTTCTCACCCAAAGACCAAGGGAGATTTAGAGACGTGACTCGGGATAGTCACTTGGCCAAGTCCTAAATCATATATTTGGGTCTACACACCTAAAACTGATGGTTGTGCATGGTTGAATATATATATCAATTGTCAGGTACCGCAAGCTGTAGACCGGGAAAACGTAGCGTTTCGAGAATGCTGTAAGAGGAAATTTGGGATTGGGTGAGGAAGCGGAAGGGGTACAAAGAGAAGCATTAAGAATCAGCCAGAAAGGAGAGGACACAGGGGAAAGAGGTTTTTGCAAAGGAAAGATTGTTTTGTGCAAACGTTGTCTGTCCCTTTTTCTTTTCTTAAATATTGCAAAACCTGGAGAGTCTGTCCATTAGACTCCAAAGGTCGTTGTCACCAGAGCGTGAGCGACCTTTATACCTCCCGCTGCTATTCACTGCCATACCTGTCTCCCTGAGACATGGGCCATAAAATATCTGTTACATGTATACACATGAGAGTCCTTGAGTGATATCTGCTGCATGCGTGTATGATTGTCTGAGGAATAAATAAATAAAATTCTGCTTGAATAAGGGACTCCAGTAGGTACGCTAACGTAAAAACACATAGTCACTGGGCTACACATCCCCTGTCACCCTCCCTTGATTATTTTTGTCTCAAAAACCCGTACTTTATTATCTACCTCATTCTTTGTTTGTTCTGTTTTTGTCTTGTCTGTGTCTGTCTACAAGTAGTTTAGGGAAAAAGGCAGGACATACCACCACCAAAAATGGGTGGTAATGAGGCTAGTTGTTTAAGCAAAGAGAGTTGGGACGCAATTGACATCGTTAGAGAGAGAAGAGGTATTGCTGCTGTGAAAGGTTCAGGGAAGTTGTTGAAAAGTCTGGGGATGTGTGAAGAGCCATTAGACACATCACTGTCGGAATCTGCCCTAGTGACAAGTGGTGGCTGGCTCAGAGATCATAAGTTATTTGATCAAGCCAGAATGTGGGCTAGCGTAGCGAAAGAAATGGAGCGGGAAGGTGTGTGGTGCAAGGAAGATACTGAAGAGGGAGTAAAGTATAGGAAGAGAGAAGACAGCCCAGAGGTGGGGAAACATAGGAAATTAGAAAGAACGCCCCCACTATATAAAACCCCTGTATGGTGGCATCAGTGGGGAAAAGTATGGACATGTGTTATGGGCAACAGAATCCGACTGGCGTGAGTTTATGCGTTGCCTGGGGGAGACTGAGGCCATGGCAGGAAAAGGGGGCAGGGTTATATCCTGTCATATACACACAGAGTAGATTTATATATCCAAACCCCTTTACTATGCCCCCTCCTGTTCTAAAACGAGAGGGCTCCCCTACTACAGAGGGGGAGACACCGGATACCCCTCCAACAGTAAATGCAAACAGGAAATGTTGATGACGGATGGCACTGTCATTGCCGGGAACATGTTAACTTATCTGACTATCAGATGATACTCTTCAAAACTCAAGGGTTTGAGGGGTCAGTCCGGGAAATTTGCCCACTAACTAAGCCATTGCCCCTACATTTAGCTAAACCATACGTGCAGACAGACTAATAGTTAGTGACAAATCACTTGTCAATTTGTTGGGGTCAGAATGTATACAGGCCTGCAGGCACACATCATTCTATAAGCCAAATGGTACTATTGTATTAAAGACTGGGAAACCCTGAAAAACATTTATGCAAAGTTTCTAGCATGCCTGTATGTATCTGACTCAGTCTCCCCACCTGATGATCCTATCTTGGATCAGGTTCCTGAATCACTGTGGGCAAAACAAAAACTGACATAGGACGTATGCCAGTTCCTCCAGTGATGATCACTTGAAGCCAGGAGCAAAGCCCCCTCAAATCAAACAGTACCCTTTGAGTACAGCGCAAGAGGGGTCGATGGCAAAAACATAAACAGCATTGATAGCTTCTGGGCAATTGAACCTACTAAGTCAGTGGCAAATACACCCTTGTACCCAGTCAAGAAGAAAGGAAAGAAAGGGGAGCCTTTGACTTACGGATGGTTCAGGACAGGGGGAGTTAATGCGGTCACTGAAATGCTGACTGCAGTGGTCCCCAACCCCCACACAATTTTATCACAAATACCCATCACTGCCACATGGTTCACAGTCATAGATCTGGCTAATGCTTATTTTTCAGTCCCCCTAGCAACCAAATGCCAGTATCTATTTGCTTTTACATTCCGTGGGTCACAATACCAATGGAAAGTCTTGCCACAGGGGGGGCAAATCACCCCCCCTGTACACAGTGCATTA
>JAODAL010071170.1:0-15629 GCA_025379985.1 Phyllomedusa bahiana
AAAAAAAAACCCAAATCTTATCTCTTGTTGGGGTTAAGGGGTGTTTACACAACATATTGCAATTGCATACTTTCAACACGAGACTGCGGATAGCTTGCTATTTCTCGCCGTGCAAGCGCTCAAAGATGTGACGAGTCAGCTTACATTACACGTTGAGAAATACGGTTGTAAAATCGCCGTCATTTATATGACGACGGTGATATTACTAGTAATATTTTTTTTTACCATGTGGGGCTATTTTGACACAATTACTTGGTGAAGTACACCCCAAGAATACGCTGTGCGAACACCCTTAAAAGGGGTTTTCCCATCTGGCTATTTCCCAGAGCTGATTCTTCACAGTCAACTTCAGGCTCCAACTTCGTTTTCAGGCTGTGGGTGGTTCTACAGCAGTGACTGACTTTGGTGATGGAGGAGTTTAAACCACACGGCTAAATAATGATAAAGGGTTTAAAATTTGTCATTAAGAAAGATAAATTAACTCTTATGGTACTGATAAGATACAGCAGAGAGTGATGTCCCCATCACAACCAAGGCTGCCAGAGCAGGAGGAGGTTGCGGCAGCCTAGGAAGCAGGAGATAACAATTGCTCTAACTCTGAAATGAAGCAAAATTAGAAGAGCAATGGCCCACCTATGCCATCACTGTTTAAAAGTAAGGCAGTGTAGACTTAGACAACCAGTCTAAAAATGCACCAATTCTTCAAAGTGACTCATGCTGCTTGATTCATTGGTGCAGCTTTCAAATTGTCTTACTTTTAAAACACTTTTTTAGCTCATTTCCTATGGCAGAATTCTGTTGCAAATTTGGGGCAGATTTCTCTGCAGCTTCTCCTATCTTAGCCATGCCCCCTTTCCAGTAAGCTACACCCACTTTCCGAAACACAACACCCATCTGTGGAGCAGTGTGCAGAAACTGTCTTAAGCCAATAATAAATGTGTTGTGCCAAAATTGCGTAACTTTTTGGTGCATTTTTAGACACTTTTCATTAGTACCCTGTTTCCTCGAAAATAAGACGGCGTCTTATATTAATTTTTGCTCCTAAAGCTGCACTATGTCTTATTTTCAGGGGATGTCTTTTTTTTCCACAAATAAATTATAGCATGCTATACTAGTGTATATATATATATATATATATATATATATATATATATATATATAAATGTTTAGAGTCACAAACCACCGCATATATGTACGTAAAGGACATTTTATGGTAGCTGCTGTGACATCTCAAAGGATGGCAAATGTGACATGATGGGACTTGTAGAACTAGAAGTTCCAGCATGCCCCATCAGCCATCCTGTGAGATGTGTGTGTTAGGATCATTGCTCTGTTCTCCCCCCATCCCTTACTTACTTGTACACTTTCTGTCTCCTGTCCCGGGATGTACGGGACCTGTGGTGACCTCACAGTCACATGACCTCCCTGCACAGGTCCTTCAACACTCTGCTAAAACAATATGTCCCAGGGTCGTTTCACGGGGTGAGCAGGGCTTGGGAACACCCCCTCTCTCACCTTTCTCTCTGCCCACCCTTAGGGACGGCCCTGTGTATGGGGAGCTGCAGCAGTGATTTCCGCTATGTCTTATTTTCGAGGGGTGCCTTATATTAGGGAATTCAACAAAATCTCTGCTATGTCTTACTTTCGGGGGTGTCTTATTTTCGGGGAAACACGGTAAATGTGGATCAATGTATCTAGTAAGAGTCTTTATCGACCTTTGCCTACCAATACCCCTTTAAGACTAGAGCTTGGAGTAAAGAAAAAGATGCCCTGAACCCAAATAAGTTTGGTTGAATTATGGTCCAATTAAACAAGGATGTACACAAGCAATATTATGTAGATGGATTTGCTCCCATCGGTTCCGTATAAAATAGGACAAGTCCCATAAAAAAGTAAAATGTGCTTGCATCAACTTTTTGTTTTTGTACAATAGGCAATAATATAAAAGGTTTTGATATGCAATGAAATAATAAGCAGCATGCAGCCTTGGGTGTAATAAATGAAATGGGCTCCAAGGCTAGTTTTATATTTAAACTGTATAATATATTTGAAAGTTATAAATTTGCTCTAATGTTCGGAATATTTTACCATGTCCTACAGTCTCTTTTGACAACGGCATTATTGCGGCATTAGAAGGAGTTAAAACAATCAGTGCAGGATTCTTGGCCACTTATTGTCATAAGAGCAGAGAAGCGAGTGAGCAGAACATAACATGGCACTGTTAATAATAGCACGCACATGGAGCAGGGAAGACAAGGGCAGGCTTGGTGATAAGGTGGCGATTTGACAACAAAAAGACAGAAAAGGAAATAGAAAGAGATGTGAAAACAGAAGGAGCAGTAACAATAAAAGGAGGGTGGGAGTGAGATGCCCCAGACCTCATACACGGGAGATAGGGGAAAAGTGACGATGGACAAAACAAATACTGATATATAATTTACTTGCCTTTGAAAAGAATCTACATAATCAGTAAGGAATAAAGGTGCCTGGGCCTTTACATCATGGTCATATTTTTCTGCTGTGGCTGCACGCACACCTTCATGTAGAAAGCTGTTATTGTACAGTTATTTCTGACTCTAGTTATCATACAAAACAGGATACATGATGAAGAGTGAACAATCTTGTGTGTCATGTCCTAAAGCGGCAGTAAAAATGACTATCTTGTATTACAAATAGCAAATAGTTGCTGTGCAGTCACAAAAGGTAACATGGGAGGTCGTGTGCACTGTTAGAAGGAAGGAAATATTTAGAGATTCTGGATTCTTCTTTGCAGAGCTATAAGTGCATTCTGCTTATTGTATTTGTTGTTTTCTTTCTGCATTGCTAACTGGACATTTTGTGCAGTATAGGTTAAAGAGGTTGTCCTGTTCTCTTTTTATTAATCAGGCTTACTATGGAATACAATTTATTTATTTGCTTCATTGATGCTATATGTTTGTTAGGTGTTTGTTTTATATGTTTATTTATGCTACAGTGTAATGTGTATGGCAGCAAGTGATGATGTTTCATTCGGAACGTCTTCCCTTGCATACACCATAGAAGAGCCTGCTAAATAGCGCACATGTGCATTTGTCATGCAGCCAGGCTACCCCAATCAAAGCATCCCATTATACAGAGTAGTGTGACACAGAGTTCGGGGACAGCAGTGCATGGCTAGACTATAGCAGCAACAGCCTCATGACTAGCTCATATGTGTGTTAGCAGACTGGTTGGCTTTTCTGTAGTGTATGCAGCACTAGGGGATGACATTCTAAATAAAATGTCATCACTTACTGCCATACTCATGATAGTATAAAAAACATTAAAAAAAAAATCTTACAAACACATAACATCAATAAAGTGAATAAATACATCGTAGCTTATAGTAAACTTAATCAATAATAAACAAAAAGAGTCAGACAACCCCTTTAAACTGCATTTTCATGACACAATTATTCTATCAGATTATGTATCTTAAAGGACCACTACCATTTTTTCCCTCTTAATTCAATAGAAATTGATTTTAGATACACCTTACTGCCAGTAACTTTGCTTACTTGCAGCTGCATACAAGATTTCTGAATGATTCAACTTGCTCTGTTAGGTCACATAACCTGATCTCTGATTAGCTGAAAAACACAGTGCTTTTGATGCTAATAGGAAGTTTGTTTCTCTTTTTATGAGACTGACTTTGAACCTCCCATAGTAATACATAGTGAGTTTCACTTGTAGGTCACACTGCCATGCAATTCAGAGAGCAAGTCACATGACCTAGTGGTAGCAGTGAAAAGTCATGTATGCAGCTTCAGGTAAGTAAAATTACTGGCAATACTGTGTATGTGTATCTAGAAGAAACTTCAAATGACTTGAAGGAAAAAAAACTTCAGTGGTGCTTTAAGAGCAAAAAAAAAAAAAAGAAAAAGAATGATAATTTCAACTTAAGTGTGGATATCTATGACTGCACGCTGCATCCATTTATTTGCTTAATAAGTGGCCACATGAATTTGCAGGTCAACACCATAAAATTGTGTAATTTGTTATTAACGTTATCAGTGTTAATGCCAATACGGCTATACTGGTGTTGACGTGCAAATTTGTGTGGCCGCTAATAAAGAAAATAGAAAACAGAGGTACAGCAAGTCTCATATGGTTCTTGGCTGCATCTTAGCTGCAGTGCAACTGCGCCATGTATTTCTATCCTAATAACATCATAAAGATCATGATAATGTTTATGTTTCGATCATAAGTTTTAATTAACAATAAATGATGGCTTTCTCAGTCACAGTTGATGGTTTTCTGTCACACTCCCATGTAAAAATATACAAACAGGCTGTTAAATAGGATAAAGAGCTCTCATAATGTCATTTTTTAGTCCAGATACCTAAAGTGTAAATTCCATTTTGGTTAGGAACTTTTTTACACATACAGCAATTTCTACAGATATGTAAACGTGATTTCGGGGACGTTACGTTTTTTTAATGGCGGAGACTTTTTTTTTATGTTTTAGCATACTGCTGCCCTTCAAAAAAAAAAACAAATAAAAAAAACTTATCTTAGAGATGTGAGGCGCGACATTTCTCAAAATTGATTCGAGTCACCTTCGACGGAATTTTCGACAAAATTCGCTTCGTTCGATTACTTCGGACGAATGCGTTAAAAAGCAGCTATTTCAGCTGCTCAGAGCTGCAGGGTGCTGTAGAACGTTTGTGCCATGATTAAATATGCAGAGGGCAGCTTGGTTTGGCTTCATACAATGTTGTTGTTTTAGTATGACACCAGATGACTGCCCGCTTTTAGATTCGCTTCCTATAAAATTCCCTTGGGCACATAAAGAGGGCAAAAATGACAAAAACTGAAGCGGGAATGTAGCCTGATAAAGTCATGCAGCGGATAAGCTGGAAAAAAGCATGTGAGAGCTCAGGTGGCAACATTAGGATCAGTGTGGTGAGAATGGGTGTGAGGCGGCAGCCACAGCAGCATGAGGTCAGGCGTGGCACCATTGGACATTCGGAGGTGGCAAAAAACACGAGGATAGCCACAGGTGGCACAATGACTCGAGAGGGGAGGTCACGGATGGCAGCAGTATGAGGTCAGGCTAGTGGCACAATGACGATTCTGGAGTGGCAAAACAGGAGGGAAGCCACAGGAATGGCACATGAATGAGAGCGGAGGTCTCGGCGGCAGAGCATTGGGGTCAGGCAGTGGCACAATGAAATTCTGGAGGTGGGCAAAACTATTATTAGGCCAAGAGAGTGGACAATCATCAGTGGGAGTGGTCACCAACTAGCGAAGCAGCTTGAGGTTCAGCAGTGGCACATGTCTTTCTGAGGTTGCAAAAACAGTTTTATGCCAAAGTGGCACAATCACACTTGTGGCACGGTCACGGGGCAGCAGTCAGTATGAGGTCAGTCAGGTGGCACCAACACATGGACATTTGTAGGGTGGCAAACAGGTGGGAAGCCAAAAACGTGGCACAATGACTGAGAGCGGAGGGTCACGGGAAGGCGGGCAGCAGCTTGAGGTCCGGCTGTGGCACAATGACTCAGTGTGGGGAATGGCAGCAGCCACAGCAGCAGGCATGAGGTCAGACAGTGGCTACAATGACACAGTGTGGGATGTCACGGCAAACAGTGCAAAACAGCAGCAGCAGCATGAGACATAGGAGTGGCACAATGACAGGAGTGTTGAGGTGGGTGCAATACCAGTCCCTGATAAAGATGGTGGTTGGCTAGTGGAAGAAAATGGCAGAGATGTGTGGCATCAGGCGGGTTGGCGGCATCAGGGAATAGTGGTGAGGCAGGTAGTTTGAACCCAGGACTGACGCCTAAGGCATTGGTGTGTGGAAATCTTGGCCGATCCAGCCCTGAGTCATCTTGACAATGGTCTGTCGTTCCACATTTTCCGTGGACAAGGGGTTCTCCTTGGGGTTAAAAGGTGTGGCCCCCGCCACACTGACACCCGCTCTGATGCCACATATGGAGGTGGGCAGGAAGCTTCCACTGCAAACTCGGCAAGTTGCGGCCACACATCCAGTTTGGAGGTTGCCCGTAGTCAAGCGGATTTCTAACTGTGGTGGCAGAGTGCTGTTCCAAGCAGGCCCAAAACCTGTTGGTTATGGGACTGGTCCAGGTCTGGCTGCTGCTGCTGCTGCTGCTGGCGACTGCCCTCATACTAGGCGGGTGAAGGAAGCTGCTATCCGTGACTCCAGACTTAGGTTAAACTGTGGAGTGTTGGTACTGCTCCTCCCCCCCATCATCTTCACAGCTGCCGCGGGCAGTTAGTAGTGAAGCGCTGAGGAACCCCCCGGTCAGACCTGTACAGAGGGTGGGACGATGCGACTTAGGAAGCGGGCAAACTGATTAAAGAGGATTTTCCCTATAGTATTTGAGTTTGGTCTTCCCTCTCAATTAGCTGGGAAAAAAGGGCTCCCATTTTGGACTGGTAGCGAGGGTCCAATGGGTGGAGAAGCCCAGAAAGTCTTCAGTTTCTGCTGGTTGCTGACTATTTGGCTGTACTAGCAGGCAAATAAAGATGTGCGGGAAATCTGCACTAAGTGACGCGAGGGGGCTCCCTGCCTCCAGTTCACTGTATAGCCACGGTGCTTGGGGGTCTTTGCCTATCTTTTTCATCTCCATCCCCTCTCAGTGCTCCTGCTCCACCTCTTCTTGTCACTTGGGTAGAAAATCCATCATTTCACCAGGGACAATGCTTCTGCTCCCAATGTCCTCATCCTCTCTCCATTTCAGTCCCAACCGGAGCAATGGCCACGAGATGTAGTCACAGTATCCAGTCCCCTGCCCAGACAGATTTTTCGCATTCTGTTCCAGGCATGAACAGTGGAATGACGTTATTCATTCCCGTAGTCCTGGCGATGACAAAAAACTGCCTCCTCGAATGGCCTCAATAAAACGCAGGTGTCAGCATGAGCTGCCCCTGCATGAATCAAAGTTACACAGGGGGAATTACTTCTGTTGCTGGATCATCAAAAAATCGGTAATGGCCTTTCTTGTTCATTCTGTCGGTCCAACATGTGCATGGCTGGAATTCCAGCTGCGGGTGGAGGAAACATCGCATAATCAGAGTGTTGGTTGGGGGAGGACGTTCTGCCGCTGCAACTCGAGGTGGGTGTTCCTGGTTTGTACGAATGGATAACGTGCATGCACAGTTTCCCTGGCCATTTTCAGAATGTTCTGAAGATCGGTGGAAGACTTCAGGAACTTTTCACAACCAGATTGAACACGTTGCGCCATGCAGGGCGCTGGGGTCCATCCCTCCTCGGGGCGCGCAAGACACATGTTCCTCCCATTGTCGTCACCATGGTTCCATTTGCAGTTGGCGCGGAGAAAGCCACTCATCGATTTTCTTGCCTGCTGACACCGAGGCAAGCCAGAGGTGTAGAATGGTGACACGCTGTGCCCTACACATGTGGTATGATGGGCAGTACTTGTGGAGGCTGAGATGGTGGTGGTGGTGGAGGAGGAGGAGGGCGGACATTGGCGCAGGTGCAGACTGTTTGACAACGGGAGGAGGAAAGCGGCGTCTTCTGTCCTAGTTTTGGTGTGCCTGGGTGGAAGCACATTCACCCAGTGGGCCGTTTATTAAAGGAATGTACTGCTCCTGACCGTAGTTACAGATCCAGACGTCGCGCTGCCGTGCAACTTGGAACAAACCTGATAAGCTCAAGGAATGACCCAACCTTTGTTCTACATATTTATGTAGTGTGGTACTGCCTTTTTCGAGAAAAGAAATTCGGCTTGGAAACTCTCCATCTCGGGGCTCGCACAAAGCATTAGTTCTTGAACGGTGCAGGTCCACCATTTGGATAGGGAGGGACTGCAGTACCAACAACCTTGGACAGGAGCACGGTCAGCTGCTGCACCTTAGGATGTTGGACGCATATGTTGTCTTTGCAATCGCTCGGCTGATCGGAACTGCTGGCGCATGAAGTAGCGAGGGAGCAGGCGGAGCTCTGGACGGGCGATGTTTGTCAAATGAGAAACAGCTCATTTGCAGAGGTGGGTGGACGTTGATGGCTGCAGCCCATGCATGCGTGGCCTCTTGGCGCTGCTGCTGCTGTTGCTGCGGCGGCAGGATGGTTTGAACCACCACATCTGAGCCAGTTCTCTCCAGGTCACCGGATGGTGAGGCTGATGTGTTGATGCAGGGCGTGGTGCCAACGTTAGCTACCTGGCCTCGTTTCAACTTTCGGCCCACAGATTCTTCATATACCATTTTCGGCTCTCGGTGCCCTTAGCAAAGTACTGCTACACCGCCGAGATCGGATTTTACCGCTTAACGCTCCGCCACTGAGGACTACTTGCCGGCTGCCTCGCTGAGCCTGTGCTGCTATTTCTGGGGACCTGGCGAGGGGTTATTTTACCCAGTGGCCGTTGGTCCGACTACACTGGGCTTATCCTGCTGAATCACGGCACAAGACCACTTGTGGCTGCGCTGGCTTGCCTGAGGCTATGTGAAGCCCTCTAGTTTGTTTAGACTCCCCCTCCTGGACCCCCAAGTTCTCGCCCCTGACGATGATGAAGCCATTGCTAACCGGCTCCCAAAGTGCGGTTGGCTACTCATATCTATTTGTGTTTCATGTCACTGCTGTCCTCATCAAGGTTTGGTTTGCCGTGGCTGACCTCTACTACATGGACCTCCTATGCCACTTCCACATCTATACTTTGCCGCTACTGCATGAAGCAGGCGAATTGGCCCCATTTCTTCGCTGCCAAATAGCTGCTGACTGCCCTCCTCAAATTGTTATCCTCGCTATATAGTTGGACTGTGCACAGACCACATAGTAGTCTCTGGCTGAGGGAAAACCGGATGGGACAGAGAGGACGGGTGAGGGACAGGTGAGGGCCGCTAAGCTCCCGGGCCATGCACTAATGGTTGTGTCTGAGGTTCCCACCGAACTCTTGGCTGGGGTGTCAGATGTCATCTTGGGAGGAAGAGGATGCCTAGTCAACCAATCAAGAACCTTTGGGTTGCTTGGAACAACACTACGGCTGTAGATGTCAGCGGCAGTTGTTTGGGATCTCACCGAGTGACTGCTGCGACGTCCCTTGCGTGCTGCGACTGGGCCTGCTCAGTGTTTGGGCCACTGTCCACTTGTTACAGCGTGCAGTGCCTGCCACCTCTTGTCTGACATACTGTTTGTTCTAAAATGTCACAGGGCGGCCTTAAGCCAGTAAGGGGGTATGGTTATGGGGCCGGAGAGAAATGAGCAGAAGGGCGGGCCCGCCGCCCCGCTGTGAGCATCCCTGTGCGTCACAAAGAAAACGGAAATTTTCCTGCAGGCTTGCGCGCGCCTGCATTTTTCATAAGAGGGGCCGCATGTGTTAGGAGGAGGCCGGCCCCGAGTCACTGCACAGCATCAGGTTTGCTTTACATTATAGTTAACTTACGCTCCAGTTTGCTGCAGGGCGTCCTTCTCCCTACCTCTTTCTCTCTGCTGCCGGTGATGACAGATGACATCAGTGAGGTCGCCATGGGGCGGCCTCACGGAGTTGATAGTGATGTCATCCGAGCTGCAGAGTAAAGCAGCACGCAGAGAGAGGGTTGGGGGAGGACGAGCCTGCAGCCACTGGAGCTGTAAGTTTGTAAAGTTATGTCTGTGTGCTTATTGTGATCGGGGCCGTGCTTACTCACTCACCAGTGCGGCCCCTCTATTTGTAATATAAAAGCCTTCAGGGCCCATACAGGGCCTCACTCCACTCCAGGGGCCCCATACAATGCCCCACTTCAGGGCCCTATATAAGCCCTTCTCCACTCCAGTGCCCCACTCAGGGCCCAATATATTTGCCCCTACTCCTGGGTCCCAATATAGTGACTCAATCCAGGGCACCATACAGTGGCCACACACAGGGCCACCCTGCAGTGCCCCCACTCCAGGTTTCCCTGTCCAGGACCCCTAGCCCTACTTACAAAGCACCCCTGTCCAGGTCCCCTCATCCCTCCATCCATCCCCCCTGTCCTGACCCTCACCGTCCCTCCATCCCCCTGTCCTGGACCCTCAGCCCTCTCTCATTCCCCCCTGTCCTGGCCCCTCAGCCCTCCCTCCATCCCCTGTCCAGGCCTCCCTCAGCCCTCCATCCATCCCCAACTGTCCCGGGACCCTCAGCCCTCCCTTCCATCCACATGGTCCAGGCTCCTCAGACCCTCCCTCCATCCCCCTGTCCAGGCGGCCACTTCAGAGCCTCCCTCCATCCCCTGTCGGACCCACTCAGCCCTGCCTCCAATCCCCCTGTTCCAGGCCCTCAGCCCTATCCGCCCCCCCCTGTCTGGGACACAGTACTCCTCCGTCCCCCTGTCCAGGCACCATCTGCCTCCATCCGTCCCCCCTGGGTTCAGGAACACTCAGCCTCCTCCATCCCCCCCTGTCCTGGAACTCTGCACTCCTCACAAATCCCCCCTGTCAGGCCCCCTCAGCCCTCCCTCCATCCCTCCTGTCCTGGATATTCTACCCTCCCGTCCAGACCCTCCATCGGCACCTGAGCCTCTCTGTCAAGATGGTAATTATTAACCAATGGGAGGTACTATGGATGGGGGTATTTTTACATGTGGGGGGCACAGTTAGGAAGAGATGATAAAGATGAGAGGGAGTATCAGGTGTTTGTGTGGTTTAATTCTGCTCAGGGACAAAGTGGTGGCTTTGGGAGGAATCATTCATGGAGGGTTGGAGGGATGGAGAAAGAAGAAAAAGGGAACGTGAAATCACATAGGACAAGACCATCACTGTGTGAGTCACTCATGCACATTGTATATACCACTCTATGAGCACTGTTATGGGCAGTTATATTGGTCTTGGTATAATGGCTTTAAATACGGTAACAGTATGGTGTAGTTTTAGTGTTTATGTGTAGTGATGTGGTGATGTTGTTTGCAGTTTTATATTGGTCTTTCATTTGGTTATATTGGTCTGGGTATATGTTTCGGTAGTATATTATTGGGTGATCGTGGTGTTCGTATTCGCTGGCCTTTTGTTTATGTACATTATAGTTAAAGTACGTTGTGCGTATTCCAACACGAACTAAATTGAAAAACATATGGAGCAATTGTTTTTTTTTTTTTTTTTTGGGAGGTCACAGTTGAATTTTTTTTTCTTTTTTGGGGTTGGGTGGGGCCGTGGGGGGGTCCGGAACTCAGCTGTATGGGGCCCTGGAAATTACTGACGCGGCCCTGGAAGGTACAGACACTGTTTGATTATGATTCTGTTATGTTAAATATACCACCCTGGTTTTTTGACTCCTAATGAAACCAGTAACAAGCTTGGGTAACCTTGGATATAAATTGCGCTCAAAATAATGGCGCAGGAAAAATTTACTTGTATTGTGTCATTTAAAAACACTGTTATGTGTTTTACTAAATGTAAATGCACAAACAAGCTTAATTAACCTTCGGACATATTATAGGCTACAGAAAAAAATTTTATATTTTGGCGGTTGAAAAAGACGGTTTATTTTGTCAGCACTCCAGCAAAAAAACGGTAATTAAACCTGGATGTAATTGCGCCCCAAAGATTGAGCCGCCACAATTAGTTGCTTTGTAGCGTGTAACATTTGGTGTTTTCAACTCACACAACAAGAGATACAGTTGTAATTAACCTTTGCTTCTGGTGAATTAGGCTACAGGAAAAAGTGTTCTATTTTGGCATTGAAAAAGACGGTTTCTTGGGGTCAGCACAAGCAAAACAAGCTTAATTACCTTGGATGTAATTGCACCAAAAGAATTGAGCCGCACAACAAGTAGCTTTGTCAGCGTGTTACAATTGCGTGTTTTCACGCCACACAACAAGAATACAGTTGTAATTAACTTTGCTTGTGATTTAGGCTACAGGAAAATGGTATATATTTTGGCGTTTTTGAAAAAAGACGGTTTCTTGGGGTCAGACACAGCAAAACAACGTTAATTAAACCTGGATGTAAATTGCGCAAAGAATTGAGCGCACAAACTAGTAGCTTTGTAGCGTGTTACAATTGCGTGTTTTCTACACCACACAACAAGAGATTACAGTTGTAATTAATCCTTTGCTTGTGAAATAGGCAACAGAGAAAAATTTCTATAATTTTGGCGTTGAAAAAAGCGGTTTCTGGGGGTCAGCACTCCAGCAAAACATCGCTTAATTAAACCCCTGGATGTAATATTGCGCCAAAAAGAATTGAGCCGCACAAACTTGTAGCTTTGTAGCGTGTTACAATTGCGTAGTTTTCTACGCTTACACAAGATGATACAGTTGTAATTAACCTTTGCTTGTGTGAATTAGGCTTCAGGGAAAAAATTATATATTTGGCGTTGAAAAAGACGGTGTCTTGGGTGGTCAGCACACCAGCATAAACTTCGCCTTAATTAACCCCTGAGTAAATTGCGCCAAAAGAATTGTGCCCACAAATAGTAGATTTGTAGCATGTTACAATTGCTGTTGGTTTTCTACGCCACAAACAGAATATACAGTTGTAATTTAAACCTTTGCTTGTGATTTAGGCTACAGGAAAAATTATATATTTTGGGATGAAAATGACGTTTATTTTTGTCAGCACTCCAGCCAAAAAAAGCTTTAATTTAACCCTGGGATGTAAATTGCGCCAAAGATTGAGCGCACAAACTAGTAGGCTTTGTAGCGTGTTACAATTGCGTGTTAGCTACGCCACACATACAAGTGATACAGTGGTATTAAACCCTTTTGCTTGGAAATTTGGCTACAGGAAAAATGTATATATTTGGAGTTGAAAATGACGGTTTATTTTTGTTGCACACCAGCAAAAAAACGCTTAATTAACCCTGGTTGTAAATTGCGCCAAGAATTGAGCTGACCAAACTAGTAAGCTTTGTAGGCGTTTTAAATACGTTGTTTTCTAAGCACAAACAGGAGATACCAGTTGTAATTAACCTTTGCCTGTGAATTAGGCTAAGAAAAAAATTTATATATTTTTGGCGTTGAACAAAACGACGGTTTCTTGGGTCTGCACCCAGCAAAACAACGCTTAATTAACGCTGTTTCTTTAAAAGAATACAACAGGAACTGGCTTTGATCCTCTTGGTGGATATTGAGATGTATATGCCAGCGGCTGTGGAAGCACAGCTGGGTATTTCAGATCCTATACCCCAAAATTTTAGAAATAGAGAACATTAAGAGAATAGTATCTGAGGTCAGCTGAGGAACCCCACAGAAATGTGCTATATAAAAATTATCTGTAGTAAAGAGCTATCTGCCGCGGCTGCACTTCCCTGATGAGCACAGTGAGAGGAGTGTGAGCTCCCGGGTCGCGCCCGGGACTGTTAGAGTGCGCGGGTGACGTCTAGAATTCCCGCCGGTCTCTGATTGGCATTCATCTCTGCACATGGCATGCAGGCTATGCCCTTCTTCTCCAGAGTGCTTTGCCCTGTAGCGCCATGTGTCGCAGCAATTTTATCAATTCAAATGCACACTTCGTTCACCCGAAGTACCCAAAGTTAGACTCGTTCCGAACCGAAGTTGTCCTGAAATTATAAACGAATTCCACTTCGTTAGAATCGAGTCGCCCATCTCTACTTATACTCACTTCTCCACTCACCACAGATCCAGCGCTGCCACAACTGTAGCTGCTGATTAACTGCTGCATTCACGTGCTGTAGCCTGTCATCACTGTCTATACACCATACTTTTGAATTGTGACAATAGGCAATGGCACAGGCCAGCTGCAGACTACAATGGCTACAGTGGAAAAATAACATTTGGAAAAAGAATACTATGACCACCAGTTAATATCCAGAGTAACTACTGTTTAAAGCATGGACAGAAGCTCGATGGGCTGGGACTGGCTAAATAAGGTCCTGGTACGTTGCCATAGGTATCTGGAACCATGCTGACTGCAGTGCATCGCACAGCTGCTGAAAAGTGTACAGGGGAGAATCCATAGAGCGAATACAAAAACCAAGGTGGTCCCATAGACACTCAGTTGGACTCAAGTCTGGAGAATTTGCAGGCTGAGGTAGTACTTGGAAGCCTTAGTCATTCTCTTCCAACTAATGTTAAATATTTATAGCTGCGGTATATTGACATATCACATTATCTTGCTGGAATATCTCATCTGTCACAGGGAAGACAATCACCATGTATGGGTGAACATGATCCGCAAGGATGGATCCATACCTAAATCAGTTAAGAGTGCCTTCCACATGGATCGATGATGTGGCCAGAGAATTACAAAAAACATTCCTTGACATATGCTAAAAGCTCACCAGAGATTGTGTTCTGCCAGCAATGGTTGCAGGATGTTTGCTCTCAGATGTTTCTTGCCTAATACCCCAACATCCATCCATTTGATGAAGCAGAAAACGTGACTCATCAGAGAAGTCAACCCTTTGTCAATCAGTGGAGTTTCAATTCTGATAAGACATGGTGGGATCTAATGACACTCAATTCATATATAGAACAGGGTATGATCCTGCGTGGTCTCAGACTGAAAAAAACAGCTTCCACTATATGTTCACAGGAATTTGTTAACAAATGGAATAGTGCCCTGACTGATTGCTCTTTACGTCTCTTATAACTAATAATGGATGAAGAAAAGAAAACAGTAAAAATTTAAAGGAGCAAATTGCTACTATGAAAACTCAAATGGAAGAACATAAAGATAATCACAATTTTAAAATTCTTCAAACAAGTATGCAAAAATTTTTTAAAATATTAGAGGATGACATCATAGCTTAAACCAAAGTAAATTTGAGAGAGATCTCAAGGACTATGAAACAACCAGGTTTATGATTGGCATAAGAAATGTCACCAAGGTCTAACTCCTATATCATCTATATTAAAAAGAAAAGATTTAATCAGAAATCACAGTATAAACATAGGGTGACATGTATGAAATTTGGCGTTAACACCCCAAATTTCATGCGCCTAACATTAGTGTAGAATGCATATGATTTATGGACCCGCTCTACAGCGGGTCATAAATCAGGCGCATTCCAACGCTTGGGCGACAGTTTGGGATCAGGTATACAACTTTGAAAGTGGTATACCTGTTCCAGCAGTAATGCGCCTAGAAATGCCGTAGCGAAGCTACAAATATGTAACTTCGCTACGGTTCTCGTGCGCCCCGCCCCCTGCACGCCCCTCCCCCTGAAAACGGACGCATTACAAAGCGCCAAAGGCGATATGTAATGCGCTACGGAGTGGCGTGCGGGAGATTTAAAAATGTATGAACTGGGCTGCGCCTGATATCGGCCTGAAAAGACGCCAGATATCTGCCGCAGCCCCGTTCATACATGCCGCCCGTAATGTTTATTTCTCTGACCTGGATGATTCCTGCAATAATTCCTCTGGAAATACATCTGCAAATGCTAGAGATGAGCGGATTTCTCAAAAATATGATTCGGTCAAATTTGCCAAATTTTTCCCAAAGATTAGCTTTGTTACGAATTTATTTGCGACGAATCGCGTTAAAAATCAGCTATTTCCTGGCTGCAGTGAACCTGTATGGTGTTGTAGAACACTGTGCCATGCAGAAATATGCATAGGGAGCGTGGTTTGGTATTGAAGCAATGCTGTGATTTAGTATGACATGCAGATGACAAGGAACACTCTTTTGGGCGACAGTTGAATTCAATGCGTACTTTTTTTAACTTTTGGGGCCGACAGTTGGTTTAAATAGTTTTAAAGGGGAAAG
>JAODAL010071171.1:0-15629 GCA_025379985.1 Phyllomedusa bahiana
CTTTTTTCCCCTCCTAACCCAGTAACCCCTTTTTACCCCCTCATCCTCTTCCCAGAACGCTCTTTCTTTACTAATCCCTCGTCCCAGGTTTTAACCCTTTACTCCCTCATCCCATCCCAAGGTGCTCGTTACCCTCTCACCCCACACAGGGGAAAACCCTTTTAAACCTCATCCCTATTCCCCGAACGCCTTTACTCCTCTCATCCCTCCAGGTAAAAGCCTGTTTCCCCCTCACCTCTATCCCCGTAACTCTGTTACCTCCACTCTCCCATCCCCATTAACCTCTGTTTACCCCCTATTCCCATCCAAAGGGCCCCGTTTCCCCTCCTCCTCTATCCCTTAACTCTTTAAATCCTCTTCCCTCCCAGTAAGCCCCGTTCTCCCCATCCCTCTTTCCCAGGTAACGCTCTGTTTCCCTTTCCCCCTCTTCCCCGGAAAACCCCTTTACTCCTCTCATCCTTCCCCCGGTAAAAGCTCTTTTCTCCTCCCCCACCACACCCCGGGGGCCTTTTACTCCTCCATCCTCTATCCCAGGGGAAACCGTTTCTCCCCTCATCCCCCCAAAAAACCCTGTTTACCTTCCCCCCTTCCCCCCCTCAAATTTTTCCCCTAATCCCAAAAGGGCCGTCTGTTACTCCTCTCATCCCATCCCAAGGGAACCCTTTACTTCCTCTCATCCCTTCCCAGGGAACCTCTGTTACCCCCACCCTTTTCCCAGAAAAAGCTCTGTTACCCTCTCATCCTCATCCCAGTAACGCTCTGTTCTCCTCTCACCCATCCCCAGGTTTTCCCTTTTTCTCCTCTCTCCCCTTTCCCAGAAAAAACCTTTACTCCTCTCATCCTCTATCCCAGGTAACGCTCTGTTACTCCTCTCATCCTCTATCCCAGGTAACGCTCTTACTCCCCTCATCCTCTATCCCAGGTAACGCTCTGTTACTCCTCTCATCCTCTATCCCAGGTAACGCTCTTACTCCCCTCATCCTCTATCCCAGGTAATGCTCTGTTACTCCTCTCATCCTCTATCCCAGGTAACGCTCTGTTACTCCTCTCATCCTCTATCCCAGGTAACGCTCTTACTCCCCTCATCCTCTATCCCAGGTAACGCTCTTACTCCCCTCATCCTCTATCCCAGGTAACGCTCTGTTACTCCTCTCATCCTCTATCCCAGGTAACGCTCTTACTCCCCTCATCCTCTATCCCAGGTAACGCTCTGTTACTCCTCTCATCCTCTATCCCAGGTAACGCTCTGTTACTCCTCTCATCCTCTATCCCAGGTAACGCTCTGTTACTCCTCTCATCCTCCATCACAGGTTGTGCTCTGTTACTCCTCTCATCCTCTATCACAGGTTGTGCTCTGTTACTCCTCTCATCCTCTATCACAGGTAACGCTCTGTTACTCCTCTCATCCTCTATCACAGGTAACGCTCTGTTACTCCTCTCATCCTCTATCCCAGGTAACGCTCTGTTACTCCTCTCATCCTCCATCACAGGTAACGCTCTGTTACTCCTCTCATCCTCTATCACAGGTAACGCTCTGTTACTCCTCTCATCCTCTATCCCAGGTAACGCTCTGTTACTCCCCTCATCCTCTGTCCCAGGTAACGCTCTGTTACTCCACTCATCCTCTGTCCCAGGTAACGCTCTGTTACTCCCCTCATCCTCTATCCAAGGTAACGCTCTGTTACTCCTCTCATCCTCCATCACAGGTAACGCTCTTACTCCCCTCATCCTCTATTCCAGGTAACGCTCTGTTACTCCTCTCATCCTCTATCCCAGGTAACGCTCTGTTACTCCTCTCATCCTCTGTCCCAGGTAACGCTCTGTTTCTCCTCTCATCCTCTATCCCTGGTAACTCTGTTACTCCTCTCATCCTCTATCCCAGGTAACGCTCTGTTACTCCTCTCATCCTCTATCCCAGTTAACGCTCTGTTACTCCTCTCATCCTCTGTTCCAGGTAACGCTCTGTTACTCCTCTCATCCTCTGTCCCAGGTAACGCTCTCTTGCTCCTCTCATCCTCTATCCCTGGTAACTCTGTTACTCCTCTCATCCTCTATCCCAGGTAACGCGCTGTTACTCCCCTCATCCTCTATCCCAGGTAACGCTCTTACTCCCCTCATCCTCTATCCCAGGTAACGCTCTGTTACTCCTCTTCCATCCCTCTATCCCAGGTACGCTCTACGACTACCCCCCTGCATCCTCTATCCAGGTAACGCTCTGTTACCCTCCTCCCACTATCTCCAGGTATCGCTCTTACTCCCCTCATCCTCTATCCCAGGTAACGCTCTGTTACTCCTCTCATCCTCTATCCCAGGTAACGCTCTTACTCCCCTCATCCTCTATCCCAGGTAACGCTCTTACTCCCCTCATCCTCTATCATAGGTAATGCTCTGTTACTCCTCTCATCCTCTGTCCCAGGTAACGCCCTGTTTCTCCTCTCATCCTCTATCCCTGGTAACTCTGTTACTCCTCTCATCCTCTGTCCCAGGTAACGCTCTGTTACTCCTCTCATCCTCTATCCCAGTTAACGCTCTGTTACTCCTCTCATCCTCTGTTCCAGGTAACGCTCTGTTACTCCTCTCATCCTCTGTCCCAGGTAACGCTCTCTTGCTCCTCTCATCCTCTATCCCTGGTAACTCTGTTACTCCTCTCATCCTCTATCCCAGGTAACGCTCTGTTACTCCTCTCATCCTCTATCCCAGGTAACGCTCTGTTACTCCTCTTATCCTCTATCACAGGTTGTGCTCTGTTACTCCTCCTATCCTCTATCACAGGTTGTGCTCTGTTACTCCTCTCATCCTCTGTCCCAGGTAACGCTCTGTTACTCCTCTCATCCTCTATCCCAGGTAACGCTCTGTTACTCCCCTCATCCTCTATCCCAGGTAACGCTCTGTTACTCCTCTCATCCTCTATCCCAGGTAACGCTCTTACTCCCCTCATCCTCTATCCCAGGTAACGCTCTTACTCCCCTCATCCTCTATCCCAGGTAACGCTCTGTTACTCCCCTCATCCTCTATCCCAGGTAACGCTCTGTTACTCCTCTCATCCTCTATCCCAGGTAACGCTCTTACTCCCCTCATCCTCTATCCCAGGTAACGCTCTGTTACTCCTCTCATCCTCTATCCCAGGTAACGCTCTTACTCCCCTCATCCTCTATCCCAGGTAACGCTCTGTTACTCCTCTCATCCTCTATCCCAGGTAACGCTCTGTTATACTTTCCTCTTATCTCTCTTATACACACAGGTTGTGCCGTTACCTCCTCCTATCCTCTATCACAGGTTGAGCTCTGTTAACTCCCTTTCATTCCTCTGTTCCCAGGTAACCGCTCTGTTTTACTCCCCCGCATCCCCTCTAACCCAGTTAAGGGCTCTGTTACTCCTCTCATCCTCTATCCCAGGTAACGCTCTGTTACTCCTCTCATCCTCTATCACAGGTTGTGCTCTGTTACTCCTCTCATCCTCTATCCCAGGTAACGCTCTGTTACTCCTCTCATCCTCTATCCCAGGTAACGCTCTGTTACTCCTCTCATCCTCTATCCCAGGTAACGCTCTGTTACTCCTCTCATCCTCTATCCCAGGTAACGCTCTTACTCCCCTCATCCTCTATCCCAGGTAACGCTCTTACTCCCCTCATCCTCTATCCCAGGTAACGCTCTGTTACTCCTCTCATCCTCTATCCCAGGTAACGCTCTGTTACTCCCCTCATCCTCTATCCCAGGTAACGCTCTTACTCCCCTCATCCTCTATCCCAGGTAACGCTCTGTTACTCCTCCCCTCAACCTCATCCATAACGCCTCTGTTACTCCTCTCATCTATCACAGGTTATTCTTGTTACTACTCCTCCTGCCAAGCGGTCACAATAACTGTCAGCCAGCAGAGGGCGCCAGAGCACCACGTTGTCGGTAGGAGACGTCGGTGTTGCGGAGGTGATAGCGCGAGGCGGCTGCTGCTTGTCCTCGGCCGGCGGAGCACGATGCGGGCGGTGATCCAGCGGGTGACACAGGCGAGCGTGACTGGTAAGTGCTGCCGCCTGCGGGGTGCGGGCAGGGCGGGGGCTGGTGACAGACGGCCCGCACACAGGTCACCGCTACCGGGAAGAGGCGTCGTATCAGAGAGTCTCCTCCCCGTGCGGCAGGAACCGGCGGCGGCAACTTCCTTCCTGTGAGCGGAGCAGGAGGCGGCGTGTGACGGGTGTGCGGGCGGGATGGAGGCTCCAGGGCTTACACCGTGCGCTCACTCCTCACACAGCGCCTGCTCTGTACAGCGGTCCTGACAGGGAGGATCTGCGCCTGGGAAAGCTGGGTGACACTGTCCTCTCATTCATTACGGCCAGGGAACCCACACATCTAACATAACAGCACTGGCTCTTCCAGTCTGGCGCCTGGAAATCTGGTGACACTGTCCTCTCATTCATTACGACCAGGGAACCCACACATCTAACATAACAGCACTGGCTCTCTATCTGCTCCTGGGAAAGCTGGGTGAAACCGTCCTCATTAATCACAGCACCTGTTCAGTATAACAGTCCTAACAGGGACTATCTGCTCCAAGGAAAGCTGGGTGACACCGTCCTCTTGCCACCGTCAGGGAATCCACACATCTAACTTAATAGCACTTGTTCTCTTATCTGCACCTGGAAAAGCTGGGTGCCGCTGTCCTCAACTGTTCTGCATAACATTTCTGATAGGGAATATCTGCTCTTGGGACAAGTTGGGTGACACTGTCCTCTTATCACTAACACAGCACCTGCTCTCTGTACCATTCCTGACGGAGTATCTGCTCCAGGGAAAGCTGGGTGTCGCTGTCCTCTCACCCGTTCTGTATACCAGTCCTAACAGGGAGTATCTGCTCCTGGGAAAGCTGGGTGACACCGTCCTCTCCTCACACAGCGCCTGTTCTGTATATCAGTCCTGACAGGGAGTATCTGCACCTGGTAAAGCTGGGTGATGCTGTTCTCTCAACTGTTCTGTATAACAGTCCTGATAGGGAATATCTGCTCTTGGGAAAGTTGGGTGACACCGTCCTCTTATCACTAACACAGCACCTGCTCTCTATATCAGTCCTGACAGGGAGTATCTGTTCCTGAGAAAGCTGGGTGACACTGACCTCTCATTCATCACGGCGAGACACGTCTAACATAACAGCACTTGTTCTCTATCTTCTCCTGGGAAAGCTGGGTGACACCGCCCTTTCACCACTAACACAGCACCTGTTCTGTATACCAGTTCTAACAGGGAGTATCTGCTCCTGGAAAAGCTGGATGACACCGTCCTCTCACCTGTTCTTTATACCAATCCTCATAGGGAGTATCTGCTCCTGGGAAAGCTGGGTGATGCCTTCCTCTACTAATACAGCACCTGCTCTCTATAC
Source organism: Phyllomedusa bahiana (assembly GCA_025379985.1). Lineage (NCBI taxonomy): Eukaryota > Metazoa > Chordata > Amphibia > Anura > Hylidae > Phyllomedusa > Phyllomedusa bahiana. Next base: position 5,368 of record JAODAL010071171.1, read on the forward strand.
CATTCCTGACAGGGAGTATCTGCTCCAGGGAAAGCTGGGTGTCGCTGTCCTCTCCACTGTTCTGTATATCAGTCCTGACAGGGAGTATCTGCTCCTGGGAAAGCTGGGTGACATCGTCCTCTCATTCATCATGACCAAGGAACCCACACATCTAACATAACAGCACTGGTTCTCTATCTGCTCCTAGGAAAGCTGGGTGACACCGTCCTCTCACCTGTTCTTTATACCAATACGGATAGGGAGTATCTGCTCCTAGGAAAACTGGGTGATACCTTCCTCTACTAACACAGCACCTGTTCTGTATACTAGTTCTGATAGGGAGTATCTGCTAGGAAAGCTGGGTGACGCCGTCCTCTCATTCATTAGGATGAGGGATCCTACACATCTAATGTACCTGAGCACCTATTCTACTGCTTATCTGCACCTTGGAAAGCTGGGTGACAACAATACAGAGATCGTGCTTCAGAGTCCTGCATATGGAATGAGGCGCCATGTTGGGCTGTTTTGCCTTTTTAGGAGTTCAGGAAAGCTGGGTGACTACTAATGAGGGGGCTGCACTGTTGGCCCTCTTGGTTGTTACCCATCTGCATCAAATAGGATGATGTAAGAACTTCTATTTGGAGGGATTGTCCATGACTGGGATGCGCTCACCACCAGCGTTCCTTCCAGGGCTGTGGAGTCGGAGTCGGTGACTATTTTGCAGGAGTCGGAGTCATCATAAAATGGACCGACTCCCAAAATATATAATAAGTTGGTCCAGTTAGTTTGATGCAAAGAGCAAGAGGAATTGGGTCCGGCCAGTGCTACTGCTCCCATATCTTCAACCTTATCATGAGGAGTGTAATTAAAGGAGTTGTCTCATTTCAAGCTTTCAGCCTACTTCAATGCTTCTGGCAGCAAAGGATTTATGAATTCAGGGGCGTGCTTCTTGTCTGCCTCTTCCCCCCCTCCCCTCAGCACACAGAAAGTTCTCCTCCATAACTTCTATACATCAGGAGGAGGGCGAGGGGGTTTGCTGCCAGGGTTAACCCTGTGTGTGCCTGCCTAGATCAGCTGCACTGTCAGCTCCACAGAGTCAGGAGAGGGCTGATCTATGAGTGTGGAGAGGTCTGTGAAGCTGTGTATGCTAATAGCAGAGCAGGGGGGGGGGGGTGTGTAAAGGTTCCTATACCCCCTGCTTAGCATACAAATCTCCATCTCCTGCAACAACAAACAAACCCTGTCAGAACAGACACAGGGCAGCTGTGAAGTGAGTTACTATAATCACTATGTGTCACTAATATAGCAGAGCATGAACCGTTCACATGCCCCCCTGATCTGTTCCCCATGCCCCATCATGAATATAGTAACACACTTCGTTGCTGTCACATCTATTGATCAGCCTCACCTCTGCTCTCCTCAATCTGTGTAGAGAGCAGGAGGGAGCAGGCACACACAGGGTTAATCTAGCTACACATACATAGAAGCCAGAGCCCTCCCCCTCCCTTCCCTACAGAAGCATACTGTGGGAGGGGCTCTGTGCTCTGACCTGTATTCAGAAGGTGATGAGTCACCAGGACTGACAGCCAGTGAGATAAAGATCAACAGGTCAAGTGCTATAGGGATTTCTGGAGCTGATGCACTACTACTAACAGGGATAACTCAAAATCAGTAGGACATTTGTAATGAATATATATTGCAAAGCTGCTTGTTTTTTAAAGATCTTTTAATTAAAACCCAAACATTGTAGCGAGACAACCCCTTTAATGACATGGAGCAGGCAAAGCGCTGTCCCAGGGGAAAAGATTCCTCTCCCATGGCAAACAGACTTCTGCAAATTTTTTCACCTGTTTTCAAAGAAGCAGAAGAGTTTAACCATTCATCAGACCTGACTGTGGCTGAGGCAATTCCTTTATACCCTGACGTTGTTAGAGATGTTGCCCCTGTGGTCACTGCTTTGCCCCCAACCCAAGTTAGTGTAGAGAGGCCGTGTAGAGAAATAATATTGCTTCCATCAGATCCTGCATACATGACCTCACATCTGATCTCATTATTTCCAGGCTAGAGAACGGCCTCTCTACACTAACTTGGGTTGGGGGCAAAGCGGTGACCACAGGGGCAACATCTCTAACAATGTCAGGGTATAAAGGAGTTGCCTCAGCCACAGTCAGGTCTGCTGAATGGTTGATCTCTTCTACTTCTTTGAAAGCAGGTTAAAAATGTTGCTGAAATCTGTTTGCCATGGGAGCGGAATCTTTTCCCCTGGGGCAGCGCTTTGCCTGCTCCATGTCATCAGTTACACTCCTCATGTGATGAGGCTGTAGATATGGGAGCAGTAGCACTGGCCGGACCCAATGCCTCTTGCTCTTTGCATCAAACTAACTGGACCAACTTATATATTTTGGGAGTCTGAGTCGGTCCATTTTATGATGACTCCGACTCCTGCAAAATAGGCACCGACTCCACAGCCCTGGATATGTGGACGTATATTCACCAGCCATATGGTCAGGTTCGCCCTATGGGGTGTCCACATATTTTTTTTGCCCACATTTATTGAATATCTTCTTGGTGTCTAAGCCATTTTGTTTTTTTCCTCCCCGGCTGTTTTATTTTTCTGTCATCATTGCCGTACTAGGCCTTGTGTTTTTGTGGGAAGAGATGTGTTTTTAATGGTACTATTTAATGTACCATATAATGTATTGGGGAGCCCGAAAAATAATTATTTGTGGGGTGGAACTGGAAAAACGAAAATTCAATTGCACAACTTTTTTCGGATGAGGGAGAGTTGGTTCACAGAGTTAAAGGGGTGTTCTGCGATTTAGGGTATATTCACACGCCTGATTTTAACACTGTTTTCGAAGCGGTTTTTGGAGCATTTCTGCTCCCAAAACAGCATCAAAACCTCACCTGAGACGCTACTTCAGAAGAGGTTTTAGACTTGTTTCTCGGCGCGTTTTTGGACGAGGTTTTTAACACTGTTTTCACACAAATGAATTAATAGGTCAAAAACCACGGCCAAAACCGCGTCAAAGAACACGCATAAAACACACTTCAAGAATTAACGTGACACAAAACAGCTTCCAAAGAAGAGTGTAAAACCCTCGTCGTGTGTGAACTACAACGCTGTTACATAGGAAACAATTAAATGAACTGGGGGCGTTTTGGGCGCGTAAACACTACGAAAACCGCATCCAAATAAGCCGTGTGATCATACCCTTACAAAAGCTTGACTGGGCATAATTAAAAAAAGAAAAAAAGAAGCCTACTCCCCTCCGTGACGCTCCCGTTCATCTCGCTGTAGCATGCAACATAAATCGTTCACGTGCTATGTGCAGGCAATCCCAGGCCAGAGCGGTCAGGTGCACGCGACGTTGTGGCCTGTGATTGACTGCACCTGTCACGTGAACTATGGACGTTCTGTGCTACAGCGCGATGAACGGGAGCGTCATGGAGGGGAGTAAATTAATCTCCAAAAAAATGGGAATCTCGCAAGAGAACAGAGAGAGTGACTATTAATCACTATATTTACTATATTGCCATAGGCAAACTTAAACTCTATCAGTTCTCAATCTATAAGACACTAAAACGTAACTTTTGTTATATACTTAACCTCTATGCACACTATTTAAAAACCTGATTTCTAACCTCTCAATTTTTCCCTTCCTACTTCTGAAGGAATAACTCCCTTCCCATTATCAAGTCTGGTGGAACCCCACCTACTAACAGATTGAGAACTGATAGAGTTTAAGTTGGCCTATGGCAAAATAGTAAATATAATGGAGGGGAGTAGGCTTCTTTTTTTCTATTTTTAATCATGCTCTGTCTAACAAACGAGCTTCTGTAAGTCCCGGAACACCCCTTTAATCAAACTAAGTAAGTGACATGATCTGTATTCTGTAGCTCAGTACAATTCCGGTGATACCAAAGTTTTAAAATAAAAAAACTTTTTTCGTCAAGACAAAGTGCAAGCAAAACATGCGTTAGTGGGACGTGTTCCTTGTTCCAAAAACCTCTGTATCTACTAGATTGCTGAGTTAAAGGGGTTTTGCTACGAAGTAAAATTGACGTGGGAAGTTTGTAAATTAAATAACAAACATTTTCACCTTTCATCATTATTAAAAATTCTGCACCATTTTTTTTTAGCTGCTCCTTTAGTGATCCATTGTTTACAGCTCATCTCCAGGGGACACGACCAGGGCTGTGAGCTCCTCAGTCCTGGTTACACATGCTCAGACATCACCTCACTTCTTAGGTAGCTACTGAGTGTTTAAACCCCAGGTGCTGTCACTCTACTCCTGCCCTTTGGACTAGTTAGTAATAAATCAAACAGTGCAAATAAAAAAAAATAAACCTCAATCAGGTCTGTGCATTGATAAAGAGAAAAAAAAATCCACAGAGTAAAGGGGTTTTGCCGGGACGTGAGTTACTTACCTCCTTATCAGGTCAGAGTAGAATATAAACAAATCATGCTGAGTCATGAATGCTGCAGGTTTGAGAGGGAGGGGGTGAGCAAGGAGTGAGGAATAAGGGAGCGTCTCAAAAGTTAACTCAAATGATAAAATTACAACAGTGGATTCTCAATACAGCAGACAGACTCATACACTGCACTTTCCCCACAGTCCTTTGAAAGCTCAGTCATTTTCACTATCATCAGATAAGAAGTGTTTCACGCAAGCGCGGCCTGTCAACTCTTGTCAGCTCCTCTGGTCATGTCTAATGCAAACTTTCAGGTAACTAAGGGTGACTGAGAAATGCTGTAGCTCTCAGAGGCTTCACTTTTGTTAATGACATATATTTAGAAAAGTGATTAACTACCCATTTTGGAGGATCCCACGTCAACATTACATCGTGGCAAAACCCCTTTAAGTTCCTGCAGGTATTTGAACTAAGGACCCTTGAGCTGTAAAGCAAAATGTTACCTCTGAGCTACAGTGTAGCTACTTACAGTTCTTTACATAAACAGAGAGGAAAACCTGGTGATGTCATCCTGCTGAGTCACATGATATAAAATTCAAACAAATCACACACGCCCCCTTCTGAGCACACAGAGCTGAAGAGCTGAATGTAGAAGGTATGAAATAAGATTGTAGCAAAACCCCTTTAAGTCCCTTATGGGGACAAGTTTAAAAAAAAAATGTGAAAAAGCACACACAGAAATTGAACATGTACATCGTCCTTTCCCCATTACAAATGCCGGTCACCCCCAAAAAGTCAAAAATCAAAAAGTACACATATTTGATGTCCCCGCGAGCTGCGACCTAGCTTATAAATCTGTTGCCTTATTTAATGCGCACAATGAACTCACAATTAATTTTTTTTATATGAATATTGAATGTCACTGTAATCATATCACCCCACAGAGTAAAAGTAACATGTCACAAATTCTGCATGGTGAGCACTATAAAAAAAACACTGCCAGAATTGCTGTATTTTCTTCATTCTGACTCCCAGAAAATGGATTAACCCATAACGACCGCCCACTGTCTTTTGGCGTCGCTGTAGACTTCAGGGTTTGTGGCGCCCGGCACCGCAACTGCGCTGGGATCGGGGCTGTACTACACAGCCCCGATCCCAGAGCATGTCCTACGAGCACCGAGGTGCGGAGGAATCCTCCGCAACCCGATGCTTTAACCCTTTGATTGCGGCGGTGCGTTACCGCAGCACAATCAAAGGGTTTCCCTGCTCTGTCGGGTGATCGGAACACCCGGTGACCCGACAGAGTCCGGGGAACGGCTGCACCGTCAGCCCTGAGGACCTAGAGTGGCCCTAGAGCTGTCTGTGTAACAAGCCAGTGATCAGGCCAGCCTGTGTGCTGTCCTAATCACTGCCTGTGTCAGACTGACACAGATTATAATGTATTAGCATATATGAATATGCTAATACATTACTAAGTGTAAATAAAAAAAATGTAAAACAGTTCTCCCTTCATGGGATTAAAAAAAAACCAAAAAGTGTAAAAAAACAAAAACAAAAAAAGAATAAAAAAATAAATAAAATAAAAATAAATATTTAATAAAAAATAATTGTGCATAAATTACACACACAAAAAAAACCTACACATATTAGGTATCTATATGACCGTAATAACCTGTAGAATTAATTTAACAAGCTATTATGTGTGAAATATGAACGGTGTAAAAAAAAATGTAAAAAAACAAAAAAAAAATAATTTTTTTATTTTTTTTTAAATTCTGCAATTATTTATGTGAACTTAAACTATTCCCCCATAAAGTACAACTTGTCTCGAATAAAACGAGGCCTCATCCAACTGCGTCATTGAAAAAATAAAAAAGTTACAACTGTTGAAATGCAAGGAGGCAAAAACTAAAAAAACGTTCTGGTCATTAACTACTTTCAGTCCTGGGAGTTAAAGGGGTTGTCTCGCTACAATGATTGGGTTTTAATTAAAAGATCTTTAAAAAACAAGCAGCTTTGCAATATATGTTCATTACAAATGTCCTACTGATTTTGAGTTATCCCTGTTAGTAGTAGGGGCATCAGCTCCTGAAATCCCTTTAGCAGTCCGACCTGTTGATCTTTATCTCACTGGCTGTCAGTGCTGATGACTCACCCTTGTTTCTGAATACGGGTTCTGAGCCAGAGCCCCTTCCCGCACAGTATGAGGCCACTTGTGATGCTTCTGTAGTAGAGGGAGGGGGAGGGCTCTGGCTTCTGTGTCTGTGTAGCTGGACTAACCCTGTGTGTGCCTGCTCCTTCCTTCTCTCTACACAGATTGAGGAGAGCAGAGATGAGGATGATTTGTGGTCAGTAGATGTGACAGCAGTGAAGTGTGTTACTATAATCACCATGTATCACAGAAAAATAATAACCCCAACCTAAAAACATAAATCTTTATTATTACTTGTTAAAAACCTCAATAACCCAAAATAATCCCTTATACAAAACAAAAAACAAGATATAAGATATATAGTAAAAAAGGGAGTATAAATATCTATCAAGATGGGTACCCCAGCAATGCCCGTTGATTTGGGTAAAAAAGGGATCCGATAATTCACCTCTGACCCAAAAAAGGCCCCTAAAGCAAAAAGTACACTCACCCTACACTCACCTATTGGCCCCTGAACATCCTTATTCTGGAGTCTTTGCCCCAACAAGGGGCGGCCCCACTACCACTGGTCCTAGGCACCCTAGTAAACCCAAATTTCCCAAGCCAGGGACTCTGTACAAGAAAAGAGATTATAAAGATATATAATCTCTAAACTTAAGCCAAAGGGTGTATGCAAAAAAAGAGAGAAAATTGTAATGATATAAGTCTCCCGACGCGTTTCCCCCCAAAAAAGGTTTTTTCAGGGGAGTAGCTCTTCGATAAATGTAGATGTTTCACGCCAAATGGAGGAGCGTCCTAGCCTCAATACGGACCTCCTTAAATAACCCCACACAGAAATCAGACACGCCAGTAAAACGCCCATCCCAAATTTGCAAATCCCATCATACCCACAGTGTATACTTAACAAAACTTTACATAAAAGTAACTCAAATTACCTGTAATACATATGTCCTATATCCATTTTCAAATGAACCCCGGCTCCTGCAACGATAAACGTTTTAAGACAAACCATTGCGCATGCCAGCACTGGAGTACGGCTCCGGAAGTGCCCACCACGCATGGGCTGGCGCCGAGCTCTGAAATTTTCCTACTGCGCATGACTAAGACCAACGGTAACCCATTTGTATGCCGCTGCGCTTACCTGGATCATCGGGTGCGCATGCGCAATTCAAAAACACGGCGTCCGGAGCTATACATGTCCGGCGCCGAACTCACCCAAATTTTATCCCGGGGACTCTCACATCTACAATACGCTTCTGCGCATGTCCGGCCCCACCTGATTAGCTCTCGCTACACACATTAACACTATGGCAAGTATGCAACAATAAAATAAAAGAAGTATAGATAGATAACCTATCTCATCAATAATATTGACACTATATAAATTATCACCATTGCTGCACTCATGATCGTTCACATGGTAGAGCAAGACATATTCAATATAAGATGTACAAAAATGGTAAAATCTTAAATATTGGTATAGCATTTAGAAACCTGACCACGGCGTGTAAGAAAAATATCAAATCGTGGTGGGAGGTGCAATCTTTGGAGAGTTACATCACAGCAAATATTGTACCTAAGGGCCTGAGGCTAACAGTTAAACCAGCTATTAGATCGTGTACTCCATCTTTATTGGATAAGTGGGAAAAGGAATTGACGGACAGTTCTGTAAGGTTAATGCGGTTGTTGCTTGAGGAAGAGAAATTGGTTTTTGAATCCTCTGCTAAAGATCTAAAAGAACTTCTAGATCAGACTCTCAAATTTAAGAGCGAATCAGACTTCTCTAGACGGGAGCTTTTGTTACAAAACACCATCGAGAAATATCAAACTTTCATTAAACAGCGTAAACATCGACAATATATACGTGATCTCACCGAATTTAAAGAAAAAAGAGCATATCAATTTCTGAGTGAGACAAATACTAGAGAAACAGACGTCTCCTCATCTGAACCTGAATCGTCTGACTCAGAGTTCAGATACACAGGTGGAGCAGGGTCTAATTCAGGTCGGAGGAGGGGGGGACGTGGTAGACAAGGAAGAGGAAAATGGCACTCGCAAAGATCCAGACCTTTTGGATCATTTGGACCATCATCCTCTCCGTCTTTTTTAGAGCAGTGGAATATGTACACTCTGAGGGAGCGCCAGCAACAACCGAGAGTATAACTGAAGATGAGAACGCTATTATTAATCTAACTGATCGTACATTAGGGGCGGAAGAGAGTAAGTTATTGTTATGTGGCCTGTCATTTGTCGCTACAACTAAGTTTGACCCGTTTGAATGGGTAAAGGACATCAACCTGTTCATAACTAAGTTAAAAAAGGCCCAAATTCCCTTTAAATCTAAGGATAGACAGGAGGCAGGGCATATTGGGGGTATCAGAGAAGACATGAGTGGAGTAAGAATACTTTCAGGACTATTGGAGGAAAATTATTCATCAAGGTCCTTCCATATCTTGCCCCTGGAGTAGGGGGATCCCCCTTAATGGAATTCCCCGAATTGGACATTTTTTAAGAGGTCATGGGGAAATTGATTCAGCTAAAAATGTCTGGAAATGGGGAGAAATTTATACTCCAATGGAGTCATTGCTAAAGAGAGAAGGATAAACTATCATTGATCTATAAAGGTTTATCTATAAATAATCTATCAATCTCCCGCATCCCCTTTTCCCCAAACCCTGACATACAAAAAGCTGGCATGCCCTTGTCATCTCCCGCCTAGACTACGAAACATCCTTCTTGTGGCCCCCCGTCTAGCACCCTGCCCCCTAAAATCCTTCTTACTCTGCTGCCCGTTTTATCCACCCTCTCCTCGCTACCCCTCCCCTCTCCCTCTGCCGATCCCCTTTATGGTGCCCCTGCCCAACGAATTATTTCAAGCTATAACCATGACCTACAAGGCTTCCCCCACCTTCCCCTCCTACATCTCTGCCTACTTTTCCCAAAAATCTCCCCTCACGCAATTCCGCTCCTCTCGGACTTCTCCTCTGCTCTCCCCTTTCAGCTCCCCCAACCTCTCCCAAAACTTCTCCGTGGGTTACCCACATCTGGAACTCATGCCCCCAAAACTCGACCCCCCCTTTCACCCCTTCAAAAAAAACCCAAGACCCTTTTTAGGCTTTCCTACAACCCCCACTTTAAAATTGTCACTACTTCCCCAAATAAAGTCTCCCCCCCACCCCCGTCTCTTTCCCCTCCCTTTTGATTGAAGCCCTCGCGGGGGGTCCTCTCTCCCTTGTCGTGCCTTGTCATTTTCCCTTTTTCACTGTCTCGTTTTTATTAGTAATGTGTGTAACCCCCCGAAAAGTACGCGCCCCCGGGTTCAAAGGCGCTCTAAAATACTTAAATAATTTTAATAATAATAATAATAATTAATGTGAAGCCATCCGATAAGGGTGGAAACATTGTTTTCTTAACGCCGCCCAAAAATAAAGTGGAAACTCCTAAAGATTAGGAATGCTATGCTTACGTAAAGCCCTACAGCTCCTTTAAAATGACTTTATGCCCTTAAATCGTGCTTGGGAAAAAGGTTTTGTATTGATAAAGAAAGTAAAATTATGATCATGAGTACCCTACAAAACCAACCTTCTACCACTTTCCCAAAATCCACAAAGGGTTTTTAGCCCCTTTTAAGGGAAAGACCCAAGTGTCAGGTCAATTTTCCCTTTCAAAAAGCAAAAAATCTATGTGGATGAAGTGTTAGAAAATGTGTTTTTAA
>JAODAL010071172.1:0-15629 GCA_025379985.1 Phyllomedusa bahiana
TCCCCACAGAGGGGTGACCCCTTTGCAACTGCTGCTGCTCCACTGTAATCCATGGCGCTGGCGTGGAAGGGGCAGGCACTTGGGTCCCAGTAACTCCTGGGCCCTTATAGACAGGCTGGGGCACGGGAGACACAGGAGCAGCTGATAGAGAGAGCTGCAGGTGGTGGGGAATCCCCTGTGAGGGAGCCGGCTCCTCCGCCTGCACTCCTACTGCCGGGGCTGCAGGCTGTAACTCACTGTCGGCGCGGCCCGCGCCGGGACCGGAGCTCCTTCCTGAGGGTGCCGACGGCATGTGCAGCTGCAGGCTCGAGGTCCTCCCCGCCGGCGGTAAGTCAGAGTCCCACGCATCCCCCTGGGGTAGTGGGGATAATGAAGAAGACCGAGCGCTGCCTGCAGGAGAGGAGCCATGCCGGGATCCATGGGTGGAAGTCGCGCTGCGGCGGCCATCTTGGGGGATCACAGGCCCGAGCGCCGGCAGTGATTTGGCGGCCTTAAGCGGGGCAAAGAACCCCTCAATGTCCCCTCGAGCGGTCCCAGATCGCAGGGTGGTCCCAGGCTTCTGTTTTTTTAGTTTGTTTGCCCATCTTCTATGGTGGATTTCGCCGGTATTAGACAGAAGGCACGAGGAGCTCAGAAACCAGCGTCCTCACACGGCCATCTCCTAGCCATGCCCCCTTCTTCTTCCAAGGATTTTAAATTATTTCGCATTTTGACATTGAGATCTGTGTATTGTTGCAAATGAGAAAATTCCGTTAATGAGGCTTGAACAGTTCTGATCTCCAATTTTAAAGATTCTAATTTTTCCTGTTCATGCTTAATAATCAGATTCATAAGTTGTAAGGAACAATCTGTTAGAATCCCATTCCATTCTGATAGAAACCCCTCAGAATATATCACAGTTGGAGCTTTTTTGAGACGCAAACCCCTGGGTATCATATTTCTTTGAACGTACTTGCTCAATGTTGTACAGTCCCACCAGGTGCGTATTTCCAAAGAGGATAATTTCTCAAGCTTGTGCATGAGGGATAAACAATCATCAGACATATTTTCAGGCAGCAGTTCAAATACCTCCTCAGCTCTTTTGGAGCGAAGCAGCTCCTGATCACCGTCATGTGTATTCAGTGTAAGAGCCATTCCCCTGAGGCTATTGTCAGGCAAGTTCTGAGTCTGTGTCATTTTCTTCATATAGATGATAACAATGCAGGCTGTCCAGTGAATAATACTGTGTTCAAATATCAATAAGCTAGGTGAGCACGGTCCAAAGCCTCCACAGCAAACAGTCCAAGACACACAAAGTCCAGCTCACCTGAATGAATAATTGATTGTGGACAGCCAGCAGGTGCACGGATCTGGCTGGGAGGCACCAGCCTGTGAACTAGAGACAAGAAGTCCACATGGATGGCGGAAAAGATCCAGCACCGTTGGATAAATAAAATAATCTTCTTTATTGTATCAAATCATTAAAATCCAGACACGACAGACAGAGTCAACGCGTTTCGGGTAAGCACCCTTAATCATGACTTAAAAAACAGACACTCAATAAACATATTTAAAAGAAATCAAAACCAATGACGTGTCAGAACACCTATCATGTGATATGATGCAAATCACATACGTTTTTTTTGGAACATATTTAAAGACACAGGCAAAACATGTATGACAAAGTCTCCTTGCAAAAAAAAAAAACATGAAGAGAAATGTGTGAATAGATATGAGGAGAGAAAAAAACCAAAAAAAAAACATGAAAATGAATATGTGAATAAATGTGGGGAGAAGAAAAAAAAAAGGAACATAAACATGAGTGTGAATAAAGGTAAATGGGGGGAAAAAAAAAACGGAAAAAAGGAAAAAATTTAACGTGAAAATGAGTGTATGAGTAAATGTAATTGAGAGAAAAAAAAAAACACCATGAAAATGTTTGTCTATGTTCCTTTTTTTTTCTTCTCCCCACATTTATTCACATATTAATTTTCATGTTTTTTTTCCTTCCTCACATCTATTCACACATTTATCTTCATGTTTTGTTTTTTTTTGTTTTGTCAGTACTCCATTAGGTACTGACAAATCTCATACATCATTCCATTCTTTACATGTTTTCATTATTCTGTAACACGTACCATTTTTACATATATATATAGTTGTACAATTTAAAAACACAAGATTTGTTCAGTGAGTTTTCTTTTAATTTCTTTCCTTACATAGATGAACATGAACAAATTAAATTCTCAATCGCATAAACAACTTGGTAACATTGTAACCAGCCAGTTATTTGTGGTGTTGGCAACCATCTTCCATTTTTATGTATTTTTAATGAGGTGCTATTGAACATTGAAGTAGAACTCATCTGTTGTAATCGGCCCAAGGACCCCATGTGGGCTTCCAAAAGAAACCATCTAGTAAGCTGAAAAGTTTCTATTAACTTATCCATTTCAGATTGCGTCTAGAAGTTTTTAGTCATTTTTTCTTTATGGCATTCTGTGTATAATTGATCAGCAATCGCGTACACTTTAGTATGCTCTATCACCATGGAGATAGTTGGTACATTTTGATCTAACCAATTAAAGGGGTTTTGCTAAGAAGTGATTTCCTCACCTAACAGGCTGATGCTGTCCTCTAAAGTCTTGAAAAAAAGGGGTGTTGTGTTCTTATGTTTAAAAAAACAAGTGCCTCCTCCGTGATGTAATCGTTCCATCTCCCATGCACACTCCTGAGGCTGATATTCAGTCTCTGTAGAGGATAACTGTATTGTGCACAAGCTATAGAGGTTTTGTTTTCTCCCTCTTATCTGCTCAGGAGAAAAGATTAGATTTAAGCAGGTAGCCTTCACTGACTATGAGATACAGAGCTGTAATATAATTATATAAGTAAACAAACATGCGACTGCTGCAGGGGGGAGGGAGAAGGGCTGAGCATGGAGCTGAATGATAATTACATTACAACCAGCGGATTCTCTATATACGATAGCAGACACAGGCTGTGACACAGAAACACAGCTACTGCTCATGCTCAGTAGCACTGCTCTGCTCTCCCCCTCCCTTCAAAGCTCTTTCATGTGCCCTGCCATCAGGCAAGAAGTGCAAACAACGCAAGCGCTGCCGGGAGCTTACCAAATCAGCTCCTGGTCATAGCGAATGTAAACAGTCAGCAAACTAAGGGCATGCAAGCAAGGCTGCAGCTCTCACAGGCTTCACTTTTTTAATGACATATATTTAGAAAAGTGATTAAATACCCATTTTGGAGAATCCCACGTCAACATTAGATCGTGGCAAAACCCCTTTAAACAAAAGACATCTTTTAGCGACCACAAGGATAATGTGTATTTTTGCAGGAATGGTAATCCCTGGTTTTGCGGTTGCTTCTCTGTCATGTCTTCCCTGCCTGTGTAATAGAAATACTATGGGTGACATGGTTATTTGTTCCTTCCATAAGGATGAGAGTAGGTCCCTAATTTCTATCCAAAATGTCTGCACTAATGGGCACATCCATAGGCCATGATAGAAATCAGTTTTGGCTTCCATGCATTTTGGACAGGCCATTATTCTATCAGGGAAATCTGGTGTTGGGGGAATGTCAAAGGCATATATATTGTTATGAACCATTTTAAAATAGGGTTCCCTCCATTTCTCATTGATGACATGTCTACATGTAATACTCCATTCCGCATACATTTCTGTTTCTATATCTTCTATGCCCACCCATCCAGCCCATTTGTTAAAGCCATTACCCAGGTTTAACTTCATATATTTGTCTCTAAGATTGGCAGATAGAACTGCAATGGCTTTTTCTTTGAGGGGTCGTTAGATTATCAGAAATGTTTCTCTCCCTTTCCCTGTGGATGTCCTGCAATCTCGATGTGCAAAAATATTGAATTTGTAAGAACTGGAGAACATGAGAGCTTGGAATGTCAAATTCTTCTCTTATTTCTCCAAACGTCTTAAACCTATTCTCTGTTGGGTGAAATTGATACTATTCCCCTATTTATCCACGTTCCAAACCATTTGTGATTTTTTACTGCTGGAAACTCCCCATGTTCCCACATAGGTTGGTGATATTCAATAAGTCGTCCCAAATCTTTTTCTCACTTCCTTCCAGGTCGCTATAGTATCTCTTAACAGAATCGAGTGTCTTACGACTTTTGGACCATGAGCTAATCTTAGGTGTAATAAACTGGTTAATATTTCACCTGCTAGATTTTTCTCCAAAACCCAGTCTGAGTAACAATGTGTTTTGTGTATCCAGTCTATGATGTGTCTCGTTAGGCATGCTACATTGCAGCTCCGCAAATTAGGGAGATTCAAGCCCACTTCTGATTTATAAGCTTGTAATTTTGCAAATGCTATTCTTGGTCTATTGCCTTTCCAAATAAATTTAGAGACCATTTTATTGAATGTGTTACCATCTGTAAGACGGAGTAGAATAGGTGTTGTCTGTAGCGGTTACAAAAGTCGAGCAAAAGATATCATTTTCACCAGATGAACACGTCCCAGGAGTGACAGCGGAGGATTTTGCCAGCCCTGAAGTTCCCTATATATTTTCCCTATAGGTGGAGGCTAGTTTAGTTTGTATAAAGGCTAGTGGCCTATTTTAATTCCTAAATACTGGATATGCTCTTTTGCTATTTGATTCCTGCTGCCCTGATTGCAGCCGAGTCACTTGCTGTGTTTTCTCCTATCCACAACAACCATGTCACAGCACCAACATCTCCATCCAGGAACCATCAATGCACGGACGCCTCTACCCAGTACCCATCAATGCACGGACGCCTATACCCAGTACTCGTCACTGCACGGATGCCTTTACCCAGTGCTCGTCACTACACCAACCCTCCACCTAGTACCTATCACTGCACCGACATCTCCACCCAGTACCCATCAATACACGGATGCCTCCACCCAGTACTCGTCACTGCACGGATGCCTTTACCCAGTATTCTTCGCTACACCAACCCTCCACCTAGTACCTTTCACTTACACCGACATCTCCATCCAGTACCCATCAATGCACGGACGCCTCCACCCAGTACTCGTCACTGCACTATCTACACACAATCTACCACCCTACCCGGTCTATCTGCTGATGATCTTACACTAATTTACTCCATAATCCGAACATCCCTCTCCCACTTACAAGACCTCACATGTGCTGCACCAGGTCTCTGGATTGCACTATCCTGTACAATGAGATTAACTCCTTAAAGACCTTGTGTCGTTTTTGGCTGACATGTTAGTTTTTAACCCCTCGCCTTCCAAGAGACATAACTTTTTTATTTTTCCACCTATATAGATGTGCGAGGGCTTTTTCTTCGGGACAGGATGTACTTTCTAATGGTGTCGTTCATGGCGTTCACGTCCTGGTATAAATTATACATTGTCTGTGTTGTGCAGGTCGATGCGATACCAGCAAAACTAAACATGTACGATTTTCGTTATGATTTGGTTCCATGAAAAAAAATCAAAACATTTTTTAAATTTGCGTCAGCGCCATTTCCTGTGACCAATAACTTTTTTTGCACAGACTTTCTTGCCTACAGACTTGAATAAAGGTAATTTTTAGTGGCTGAAGAGCATTTTATTCTTGGTACCAGTTTGGGGTACATGCAAATTTTTGATCACTTTTATTCCAATTTTTAGGAGACTTGAAATGACAAAGCGCAATTTTGGCATTTGGAACTTTTTGCTTCTCCGGTGTTAAGCGTACAGGATGAGTGATGTTAGATTTTATTAGATCTGACTTTTATGGATGCAACACCACCAAATAAGGGGAACATTTTTATTATTTTTTTTATTTGTAAAATGGCAAAAGAGGGGATTTGAACGTTACATTATTTTTACACTTTTAAAATTTTTTATTGTAACTTTGAGTCCCAATAGAGTGCTTCAGCACTAGGGGACATGATCATTAATACAGCCTAATGCAATATATAGACATTGCATTAGGCTGTACAAAGATGGCGGTTTTACTTCTTCCTTCCTGTGGCTGGAAGTGGTGAAACAAAAAACATGGCGGCGATGAAAACTTTCACAAGGCTTCCAGCTGCCATGTTAACCAATTGGGACCTGGCAATCTTGCCACGGGGTTCCCAACTGGAGTGAGGAACAGTGCACAACATCGTTCATCTTTCATTGTCCTCATCGTCCAGTGTCATTAGGGGGTTAAAGGAGTATTCTGAGGTTTGGTCAAAAATGTTAATAGGATCTTTAGAGTCACTACGCATGAAGCTATACTACTCAAATCTGAAACATGTACAACTGACATATATGGCCCACAGCTGCCGCCTATGTGTTCCTCCTCAGCACAGCAATAGTGGGTGTGACCTCACCAGCCGTCACTGTGACCTCAACAGCCGTCAATGTTGGAAGCAGAATACAGCTCCCATCATGCATTGCTGATATCTACTCCAGGCTGTTCTATTTCACTGTATTCTATATGCTGGAAAGTAAGTTTCCACCTTCTTGAAGAACTCAAAATGTGCTGCCTCACAAAGGAGATTAGGGTGGAGATGTATGGGGGGAGGTTATGGATGGAGATTACATGAGGGAGGTATCAGGAGATTAGGGTAGAGATGTATGGAGGGCAGGTTATGGATGGAGATTACATGAGGGAATGTATCAGGAGATTAGGGTAGAGATGTATGGGGGGACAGGTTATGGATGGAGATTACATGAGGGGAGGTATCAGGAGATTAGGGTAGAGATGTATGGGGGACAGGTTATGGATGGAGGTATCAGGAGATTAGGGTAGAGATGTATGGGGGGGAATTTTTTGCTTGGAGATTACATGCCAAATGAATGTTTTGAATAATGTGTTGATAAGTTTCTCGTCTCGCGGGTGAATGAAAATGGGTAAGGTTTGGAATAAGTACAACAATTTGGGGAATACTGTCAATTTCAATAGATTGGCTCTACCAAGGAAGGAAAGGGTGAAACCCGACCATGCAGATAATTTGGTGTTTAAAAAGGTAATGAACGTGTTAAGGTTAGTGGTGTATAAATTGGCTGGGTTCCTGGTGATCTGCACGCCTAAGTATGAAAGAGAGTGGGTTTGCCATTGAATTGGAAAGGAGTTAGTCCACAACGGTCGTTGTGGGCCTGTTAAGAGTAGGGCCTCTGATTTGTCTATATTGACCTTAAACCTGGATATTGCTCCCTTAATTTCTATCTCCTCAAGAAGGTTTTGCAGGGATGTTTGAGGTATGGAGATAAAGAGTAGGAGATCGTTGGTGAAAACCGACAGTTTAATTTCCTCACTGCCTATAGCTATACCTTGGTATCCGTCCCAGGATTGGAGATATCGCAAAAAAGGGGTCATGGGCTAGGTCAAATAAGAGGGGCGAGAGGGGGCACCCCTGTCTAGCTCCCCTGAAAAGGGAAATGGGAGGGGAGTTAACACAGTTTATCGTCAGAAAAGTGGATGTATGTGTTTGCACCTGCTGCAGGAAATTTAAGAAGACATCCCCGAAATTTCTCGCGTTTAAAGATGTGTTGAGGAACTTCCAGGAGACCGAATCGAATTCTTTCTCAGCATCTAGACTGAGAAGCATGGTGGTAGGTGTTTTATTCAGTGTCGCTGCCATCGATGCCGCTATGGCAGTTCTGGTGCCTCTTGTGGAGTGTCAGCCTCTAACGAAGCCCAACTGATTAGGCGTCAGTAGGAGATGTAGGAAGCGCTGGAGTCGTCCGGCCAAGATTGATGCTAGTATTTTATATTCTGTATTTAAAAAGAAATAGGACGATACGAACCCACACCCTCTAGATCTCTGCCTGGTTTGGGTATTACTATCGTTCGTGCCTCCTGGATGTCCCCAACCACTGTGCCTTTCTCATAGATATCATTTAGAAGCGTTGTCAGAGTCGGAACGAGTTCCGTTCTGAGGAGCTTGTAATATTCTCCCAGTAAACCATCCGGGCCTGGGGTTTTGTTACTTTTCAGGGATGTTATGACTCTCTCTATTTCCTCAGAGGTGATAGGGGCAGTAAGTTGTTCCTGCTGCTCAGGTGTCGATTTAGGTGGGTTGGTTACTTGGAGGAGATCCCCTGTCGCTAGGGAGTCGTATGGGCGTTCTGTGTAGAGTGTGTTGTAAAAGGAGGCAAAGGCCTCCAGGATGTCCTTGTTTTTCATTAATAATTGTCCTGTTTGAGGATGGCGGACTCTAAGGATAAATTGTTTGGTCATTTGTGGCCTAGTTAGTCGTGCCAGTAGTTTGCCCGATCTCCCTCCCCAACGAAAAAAGTGATTTCTGGTGGTCTCAGCTTGCCACTTGGCATGCGCCAATGTGTGCGCATCCAAGAGCCGCTTTGCCTCCAGATACAATTGTTTATGTTCTGCATCTGGGCAGTTTAACATGTCTCTGTGGGCCTTTAGTAGATTGTGTTTTGTATGTCTGTTGCTGTCGCTTTCGCTTAAGTCCAACATAGGCAATGATGTGGCCCCTCATCACCGCCTTGGATGTTTGCCATAATAGGGGAGTTGGTGCAGGGGAGCCTAAGTGATCATCCAAGAAATTACACCAGCTTGTTTTAAGATATGATTGGAAATCTGTTGACTGGGCTAAATAAGAGGGGAACCTCCAGTTTCTGCTGATTGTTTTGGGTTGATTCAGCCAAAGGTGTAACCAGATAGGAGCATTATCTGAGATCTGGATCTCCTCTATATGAGAGGATTTTATATAATTGGCCAAGGAGTCCGCCGCCAGGAAATAGTCAGTGTGTGACAGCGTATGATGGACTGGCGAGAAGTGGGTGTAGTCTCTTTCAGTCGTGTGTTTAATCCTCCAGGGATCGTGCAAATTTAGGTGTTGTGCAAGATGGAGAATGCTCTGTGCAGGTCGGCTGTCGTGCTCGGAGGCAGACGACCTGTCCAGGTGCGGAGAGAAAGCAGCGTTAAGGTCTCCACCCAAGATCAGGTTAGTAGTGTCTCTGGCAAGTAAAAATTGGAGCAATTTTGAGAATAATTCAGCACCCGCAGTGTTAGGCGCGTAAACATTGACAAGAGTGTATTTGATTGTATTAATGTGTATTGACAGATACAAGAATCGGCCGCCTGGATCTGCAAACTCCTCAAGTATTTTATACTTTAAAGCAGTACCAAAAATGATAGCAACTCCCTTAGTCGGAGGGACTGTTTGCTGACATGCATTGTGCTATCCAGGGGGCTTTTAATGTGTTTCCTTCCCCCTCCCGCCAGTGGGTCTCCTGTAAAAATGTAATGTCTGGGCGAAATCTTTTAATATGTGCAAGTACTCTCCTGCGCTTTATAGGGTCGTTCAGGCCTGCTACATTCCAGTAGAGGAGTTGGAGGGTGTCTTGTGTTATGGTGTTGGAGGTGTCGTTATAGCATGTGGCACTCATCCTACCCCATGTCTAGGCGTTTGATAGCAGAGCGAGTTTCTCACGTAAAGACCAGGTGGCCTATCCTAGCGAGCAGGCACGTCTGGTGCGTCAGAGGGGCGGGGTAGCCCACGAGTCCTTAGGTGAAGAAGGGAACGGGGTGGCTGAAATAGAAGAACATCAAGTAAGAAAAACAAAAAATACAAACAATATAAACAATTTGCGGGCAGAGTAGCCGCCGTAGTGTGTGTCGGCTGCTAACACTGCAGGTACACCTAGCTATAAATGAAACCAGCAAAGGTAGTGACTTTTAGATTAATTATATGGTGGTAGTCAACCATCCGGATTGTGTTGATCCAGGTGGAAATGTGCTGCTGCTCGGTCGGGATCTGTAAAGAGCAGTGTTTGGCCGTAGACGGTCACTTGCAGTTTGGCTGGGTTTTGGAGTTGGAATCTATGGTTGTTGTCCAGCAGATATTTGCAGATCGGGGAGAACTGGTGGCGCTTGGCTGTTACCACCGCTGAGAAATCCTGAAATATTAGTATTCTGTGGCCTTGTACTTCAAGCACCCTGCGTTGGTGGTAGGCTCGTAGGATCTGGTCTTTCATAGCGTAATGAAGGAATTTCGCTATTGTAGGACGAGGGCATGCCTGTTCACCCCAATCCGCTGTCCCTAGGCGGTGCACTCGTTCCGTAACCGGTAGTATTTGGGAGAATGCTAAGCCCAAGCTGGTTGGAATGTCCTGAGCTACAAATTTCTCCAAGGTCTCCCCCTTATAGACTCTGGAATGCTGATGAATCTCAAATTGCTCCTGCGACTTCTATTCTCCAGTTCATCGATTTTTTCTTGTAACATTCAAATTTGTCTATCATGTTGCGTAGAGTCCTGTTGAATTTGTAGTATATCTAATTTGCAGGATGAAGTGCGGGTCTCCATTTCAGTTAGACGTTGTGAATTGGAAGTTATTTGGTTCAAGGCAGAGTTGATTGAAGTCTGGAGGAGGTCAAGCCTCTTGTCCAAGAGGGGCATGAGAATATTAGAGACCTCCTGAGCAATGGAGTGCGCCTGCAGATGTTCACATGGTGGTGATCCCGCCGGGCTGGAGGATTGAGACCATTGAGTTGTAGGTAGATCTTCTCTAGCTGGCGTTTCCATAGTTGCCGAGTGGGGAGGGTGGTCGACGCCATGAATTGGTGGGAGGAGGCGGTCCTAGCTGTAGAGCGTAGGTTAAGTTGCGTGTTCGCCCGGTTTCGAGATGGGACCGGTTTTTGTGGTTGTTGTTTCTTCTGCTTGGTTGTGGAGGTTGGAGTAAGATATTTCCTCATAGCCACCAGGTTGAGTTGATGATACGGGAGAGATATTAGACGGTTGACCTAACACAACTAGTAATGTCACATTTCAGTCTGTGAGCTAGGTGTACTCAACTGAAAACAAGTCAATACTGCATGTTAAGTAGGAGGTTTCTGCAAGATGGTAAGGTGTCGAGCAGAGTGTATCTCTTCAGTGGTACTATTACACTTGTGTTGTATTTTGTCTGGTCCATGCAATGTGGGAGAGCAGTTGCGTTGTGACCGTGCTGTAGGTATTTCGACAGAAGAGCCGATGGTATTGCAAATGTCCACTAGGTGTCAGTGGCACTCTTTGTTAAAACCTGTTCCAGCTTGGTGCCTGGTAATAGGGGTGGCGATTTATAGAAGCAGAGCAATGTGCTTAGGATGTTGTACGTCAAAGTCTTAATTGCAATGATGCAACTGGAATCTGTGCCACAGTAGTTAGAGTTGATTTTGGTTTTGGCGACCGGCGGTGGGTGGTGGGCGGTGCACTAGGAGCGAGGAAGGGAGAGTCCGTGTATAGTCAGCCAGTGAAGTAGGATGAAATGTCGGATGGGGTTGTGGTTGTAACCCTGCAGGTGGCAGCACTGACCTGCGCTTGTACAGCCTATAATCTTTGGATGTTGAGATTATTCCCTATAGCGTTTGAGGGGTTAATTGAGAATAAGCAGTGTACAATATGGTACTTGTGGGGGCGTTATATGATGTGGATCATGGGTCAATGCAGGAGGTTGTCAGTAGACCAATCATATACAGGGTTAGTGTCCAGAGTAGACTGAATGATCGTGCTGCCCCCTAAAAGGTAGGCAAGATGGCTGCCTTTCCCGCCCTCGTCTCCAACTCGGCTGTGTCAGCGAGAAAATGGTGGCCGATCCCGCCAAAATCAGGTGGGCACCGAGGATGGCGCTGTTTGGTGGTGTTGTTGTGCGCCCCGGCCGGACCGTCGTTTCCCCCCACAGAATGATCTCACCTTCTGCAGTTGTTGGGCGGTTCTCTGGCGGCCCAAATCCCCGCGGCGAGGTGATAGAGGAGCTGGTATGTGAGGTCTGCGTCACCAGTCCTCTCCGCTGCTGAGGAAGAAGCAGTGGCGCCACCTGTCTCATCGTCCGGTCACCCCGTGGTTTCCGCCGCAGTCAGCAAGACTTGGGTGTTAGAGAGGCGCAGAAGGTATCAGCACCGCTCGGCTCTCCGTGCGAGAGGGACGGGAGTCGGCTCCAGGTACTCGGGGACTAAGCTCACGGTACCTCACCTTTCTTGGGTAGTGCTGTAGTTCACAGCGGTCCGTCAGCTATTCCTAGCGCGCGGCACCGTGAGGGAATGTGGTGGTGATGCCCTTCAGCGCTCGAGTCCTGCAGCGATGCATGGGATATCTCCGGCTCTAGGCCCCTGGTCAGCTGCTGTAGGTCGTCTGCTGTGCGGGCCCAGCGGGGCGATGCTTAGCCCCTGGACTACTGGGGAAAGTGAGAGAGGGCTCTTTCAATGCTTCCCGATCTGCGCTGTGCCGTCGGGTGTGATTCACAGCGGGATGGCTAGTGATATCTTGGCTGGTGTGAGATTTGCCTTAGGTAGCCACGGAGCTCCGTTAAAATGCGGCCGCCATCATGCGCCCCGCCCCCGGAAGCCCACACTGACTTCTAAAGAGAGGACGGGAGTCGGCTCCAGGTACTCAGGGACTAAGCTCACGGTATCTCACCTTTCTTGGGTAGTGCTGTAGTTCACAGCGGGGCATCAGCCTATTTCCTTGGCGCGGCACCGTGGGGGAAATTGTGGTGGTGATGCCCTTCAGCGCTCGAGTCCTGCAGTGGTGCACGGGATATCTCCAGCTCTAGGTCCCCGGTCAGCTGCTGTAGGTCGTCTGCTGTGCGGGCCCAGCGGGCGATGCTTAGCCCCTGGACTACCGGGGAAGGTGAGAGAGGGCTCTTTCAATGAGTCCCGATCTACGCTGTGCCGTCGGGTGTGATTCACAGCGGGATGGCTAGCGATATCTTGGATGGTGTGAGATTCGCCTGAGGTAGCCATGGAGCTCCGTTAAAATGCGGCCGCCATCATGCGCCCCGCCCCCGGAAGCCCACACTGACTTCTAAAGAGAAGAGGCGCAATATCTGATGGACAGATGAGAGCAAGATTGTTCTTATTGAGTCTAAAGGCCACACATAGTTGGTCAGAGGACCCATAGACACTGAATTCAAGCCACAGTCACTGTGAAGACTGTAAAACATAGTGGTGCAAGCAGAATGGTTTGGGGATGTTTCTCATACTCTGGTGTTGGGCCCATTCAGCGCATACTAGGACCAGTTTGAATATAAAGAAATACCGGAAGAAGTCATGTTGCCTTATACATGCCCTTGAAATGGGTGTGTCAACAGGACAATGACCCCAAATACACCAGTGAGTGGGCAACATCCTGGTTTCATACCAACAAGATTGATGTAATAAAGTGGCCGCCTATTCCTCGTATCTCAATCCGATTGAAAACTTGTCGAGTGACACTAAAAAATGCAAAACCTAAAAATGCAACTGAACTGTGGAATGTAGTAGAATCTGCTTGTTATAAGGTGTCAGGCGTTAGTTGACTCCATTGCACAAAGATGTGAAGCCGTTCTCAGAAATAAATTTATAAAACTAAATATTAGTTCAGTGATGACGCAAAAGCGAAATCTGGGAACAAATTTCATTTTACTGTAAATATTCGAGTTAGTTAATGGGAATGCGCACGCTGATATTTTTTTGAGCAGCCGGTTATCACATTTTCTTCATCTTCAGTTTAAAATGTGATTTTTCATTCATGGTTTCATTTGGATGTGAATATGCAGAACCCCCAGTGCCTTTGCGTATATGGAAATAGATGTTGCTACGAGGATTGAGCATTTTCTCATTAATTTGAAACACACTGCTATTATTTTATACATAACTGTATATCTCATATGTGAATTATTAACAATTGTTGTTTAGACTTACACTAACCCCCAGACTTAATGCCCTCGTGTTCTGTACATTGTTATAGAACTTACACACTGTTATTGGCTGGATAATATCTGAGAACAATCTCAGGTGTTGGAACATCAATGGTTTGCTTTAATAATGAACATTTTCCACATTCTGTGTGACTTCTCTCAACAAAGTTCACATTTTCTGTACATGTTGCTGTTAGTGAACATTACACCTTCCCTGCAGTGTAAATTGTATTATGTGTAACAAGATATGATTAACCAGATTCAGAACATGAAAAAGGCTTCTCCCTTGTGTGAATTCTCTTGTGTGTAACAGGATATCCTTTCTGTGTAAAAGATCTCCCACATTCTACACATGAAAAAGGCTTCTCGCCAGTGTGAATTCTCTTGTGTATAACTAGATATCCTTTCTGTGTAAAAGATCTCCCACATTCTGCATATGAAAAAGGCCTCTCGCCAGTGTGAATTCTCTCATGTATAACAAGATCTGCTTTCTGTGTAAAAGATTTCCCACATTCTACACATGAAAAAAGCCTCTCGCCAGTGTGAATGCTCTCATGTATAACAAGGTGCGATTTCCCTGTAAAAGATTTCCCACATTCTGAACATGAAAAAGGCTTCTCTCCTGTGTGAATTCTTCTGTGAGTAAGAAGACTTGAGCGTGTTGTAAACAATTTACCACACTGACCACATGGAAACCTTTTTCCCTCTTTTTGGCTTGTACTTGTGGTAACAATCTGTGGGGCAGGAGAAGGATCCTCATTATTTGGGGGATTATATGACAGGTCTGTACTGTGCCGTCCTGGATGAACATTCACGGTATGGTGGTTTCCTCCTGAAGAGGGCTGCATGATATCTTCCTTTTTATAATTTAGTGAGGGCATGCAGTTTCCTTCAGAGATCTCACGGAATTGTTCTGTTAAAAAAAAAATAATATTTTTAGGATTATTTTTTTCCCTCACCGGCTGTTTTGCACTCTGTCTCCTTTTGCTGTGGATGATCCTAAAGCAGTGATTAGCATATATCAACTTCAAACCCTTACTCGGACAGAGCAGGAGATTGTTCTCTCTACCAAGATTACAGACAAAGAGATGCTTTTCAGTCCTCACAGCACATGTACCTTTTGTTTACTGCAGCTCATCTTGTTAAATCTAATTAGTTCACAAAGAGATCAGTCCATTGAGTGACCTCACTCCCAGCGCTCTGCTCTGTCTGCTAATCAGATAATAGAAGTCCTTCTGGTATGCAGGTTACCATAGAAACCGGTGTGTACTCAGTGACCTGATAACATGCATCTTATCTCATGAATAAAGTAAAATCTATTGACCAAGCTATATAGAAAATGTCTTCATTTAACAGTCCCTTTATGCTGAAAGCTGATCTTTGTAGTTCTAAAACTCTCGTAAATTTTGAACAAAGCCAATGATGAATTCAGCAGGACCCCATATGACCACTTCCTACGTCACAAAGCTCATGCCGGAATTCCCTGTGGTGCGCTGGCTTGCTTGGTACGTGTGGTGTAATAGGCTGTCTGAACACATATCCCGCATAGTTATTACGAGGATAAGGGCTGATTTTTCACACCCCAACAAACAGTCCTGCATATGGGCTCTGGAGCAGACAGATTTGACGGCCCCTCTTTTAACTCTGTGTATAGGGCCTGGCACAGAAGCCCTACAGTGTATGGGGCTCGGAGCAGACGGATGTCACCTCAACTTTACTAACTCGACTGTGTAGGGAGCCCCGGAGCAGACGGATGTCACTGCACCGCTGCTGAGCCTACTGTGTATGGGGCTCCGGAGTAGATGGATGTCACTGCACCTCTGCTAACCCTTCTGTGTATGGGGCTCCGGAGTAGATGGATGTCACTGCACCTCTGTTAACCATATTGTGTATGGGGCCGAGGAGCGGATGTCACCAGATCTCTACTAAACACGCTGCATCAGCAGAAAAAGCTTCAGTTTCTTGTCAATCGGAAATTTAACTCTGCTTGGGCAAAGGGTTGCCCAATTTTTTGGG
>JAODAL010071173.1:0-15627 GCA_025379985.1 Phyllomedusa bahiana
GGTCAGTTTTGCCCTCTTAAGTCCCAGGGAATTTTATATGAAGCGTTTCTAAGAGGGGCGGCAGTCATTGCATGCCCAACAAAACACAACTTGTATGAAAACCAAAACCAACTCCCTCTGCATATTTAAGCATGGCACGACTTTCTAAGCACCCTGCAGGTTCTGTGCACCGGAAATAGCGTTTTTTAACGTGATTCGCCCCCAAAGAAATTCGGAACTAATTATTTTTTGCCGAAAAATTTTGGGCAAGTGAACAAACGAATTTGGGGGAAATTTCCCCCACTCAAAGATATGACTACTAATTTTCATTTATTAGAGGAACTGGGTCGATCCCAAATCAAAAAAAGGGCAATTCGGGGGAGTGAGGGCATTGTATTTGGGATACTTAAGGATAACGTTATTAATTCTCCAGAATTCGTAAAACAGGGGGCAGCCCCAAAAATTAATGAGTAAGAGATCCTTGTAGGCCACATCCTCCCCAACATTTTTGCTGAAGTATGGGTAATAATTGAAAACGGACGGGTGTAATACCTCTAGAGGAGTTTTTGGTTTTGTTCCTTAAAGCTGTGGGGGCAGGGGATTTGGTGTGCCCAATATAACGCTTTGCCCATTGAGTTTCCCGGAAAGATCCCCAACTCTCGTTCCCATTTGACAATTTTGTCGTCTTGACAAACTAAAAGGTTTTTAGTGATTAAATGTTGTACGAATTCTGGAGTTTTTTTTGAATCTAAGTTTTTGGGCGGTCAAGAATGGCTAAAATTGGCGTGAGGTTTTCTGATATTCCGGATGGGGTTTTTTGTCTTAGAAAATGGACAATTTGGTGGTATTGGAAAAACACTTTAGATGGGAGGTTTTTTTGGGGCTTGAAGGGAGGAAAAAAAGAGGAGTGTATCATTTGTAAACAGTTTTGGGTTGTGTTATACCCTGTTTTTCCCAGCTTGGGGAAAAATGTGGGGAAAAAGGGAGTATTCAGCGCCAATGGGGATAGGTAGAGTACAAAGGGGCTCTACTTGTGAATGGGGGTTCAGCATGTTCCAATATTTTAATATGCCTATTGGCATGGTTTTCATGAATAGGATTTAAATCATTTTTTTAAAGAGCGGTTCCAACGTTTCCAGGGAAAACCCATTTTTTACGTTTGGGGCATTCCACCAATGTTGAATTTGGTCGATGGTGACCGCTTATGATAACTTTAAATGAGGGAGGCCCATACCCCCGAATTTTTCTTTTTTATACATAATACATGCCTTAACACGGGACTTTTGATTGCCATAATATTGTTCATTTTGGGGGGCGCAAAAAAAATGGAGTTTAAAGTGAAGGGGTAGAGTTCTCAGGAAGTAGAAAATTTTTAGGAAGGATGCATTTTAAAAGGGAAATGAACCCCTAGCCATGAGTTGTCTTTTGGGAGATTTTTTTTAAAATTCTTTTTAAAAATTTTCCTTTAAAAGGGGGAAAAAGTTTATTTAATAAGTCTGAATTTTTTTTAGTGAGGGGACCTTAAATAGGGATGGAATGTGATCCAAGGAATGGAAAAAAATTTCTGGGGTTTTAAACTTCGAAGTTTTTAGATTGAATTTCCAAAACCATAGATTTGGATGATTAACTTGTAATAAGAACTTTACTAATGTGCAAAGGTTTTTAACAAGTGGGGGTAGAGATTTGGGGGGGTTTTGACAAAGATAACATCCGTGTCCGCAAAAGAGAGATAAAAGGGGAATGCTTTGCTATCGAATCCAAAACCCGGGGTCACGCGGATATTCTCCCAAAAGGGTTTCCATGATAGGAAAAAATGTAGGGGAGAGGGGGAGCCTTGTCTCGTGCCATTAGTTTTGAAAAGGGTTTGAAGTAACCATGGAAAATAAGGGCCGAAGGTGGGGAATAAGGGATCGTATTGCTTGTAAAAAGGTCCCAAAAACCCAAGTTTTCCAATACTTTAAGCAAAGGTCCAGGGGTTCTTCGAAGCCTTTCTCTGCATCTAGTAAAGAGCAGAAGAAAGGAATTTTTTGGGTTTTTTCCAATGGGGTTATGATTTTTTAACAGACTCTAGTTCCCCGGGGGCTTGTCACCTTTAGTGAACCCCCCGATCCCATTTTTTTCAGAACGGCAAGATGTCCACCAGTCGATTTGCATCATTTACATAGATTTTGTTTGAATTCATAAAGAGATTGTCGAAAATTAGCGGGAGTATCAGGGGTTTTCCAGGTTTGGGGATTGTGACATAGTCACTTTGCACATTTCTGTTGGGGGGGGGGGGGGGGGTTAAGGTACCCCCCGCCATCGCCGAGTTGCAGATTCGCCCCATGGGGCCCCAAGAACGGGGAGAAAGCTTAAAAAATATTCTGAGAAAAACCACGGGCCCCAGGGGCTTTGCCTCTGGGAAAGTTAGAATACGGGGACCTCTTCTAGAGAAAAAGGTAATTGAATTTGTCAAAAAATGCCCCGGGGGGACAGAAGGGAGGTGGGGGGGAAAAAAAGAAAAATGGTTGTTTTGGGGGAGGGGGGTTTGGGGTATGGGACATTTTTTAGATATAAATTTGGGTAGAAGTCACAAAGGGTCGGCATGGCTTGTGGATTTGTTATTTATGAACCCAATTAGACATCAGGTATGGTATGGCCGTTTGGGGCTATTGAGGCGACCTTTTAGCCATTAGTTTAGATGGTTTTTTTCAAGATTTGTAATATTTTAATTTTTTATGTTTTTGGTGTGATTGTAAAAGTTCTCTAAGAGGGGTTCTCCATAGCTTCCTATTTTATAAAAGTTAAAGGGTTTTTGATAAGGACGGAGTTTTTTTTTTTTTATTTTCTAAAATGGATAGATACTAACTATTCATCCCCTTTAAAAGTCTATGTTTTTTGTTTTGGGACAATTTTTATTAAAAACCCCTTATGTAGGCTTTATGTGCTTTTCCAAAAGATAAATGGGTGGTGCTACCTTTTTGGTAAGATCGAAGTTGTGTTAGAAGCTTAAAGAAAATTTTTTTTGGTGAGTGGGATCTGATAGAAATCAACATTATTTTTCCATTAAGGGGCATTGGGCCACCTGATCCCGTTTTTTTTGACAATGAACGGGGCATGGTCTCCCATGAGATAATGCCAATGTCGCATTTTTCCACTCTTTGCAGAGTCAGCTTGCTACCGGGGAACATATAAAATTCTGGAAAAGAGTAATCCCTTGCCATAGTAGGTAAAATCTTTTTTACGATGCATGGGGGCAGCGCCAGGCACGTAGGGGAGGCTTGAAAAGCCCAAATGCCGAAGACATGGGGGGAAAGACATGAGTTTAAGGAAAGAGTCCACGAGGTCTGAAATGTTAAAATTTGCCCAAATGATGAATACCCTGAAGATTCTTTTCGCTTTTTAAGATTTTTTTTTTTAAAATCTAACCTGGGGGGGATTGGGGAGCATAGAGATTAAAAATTGTGTATGTCACATTGTTTATTTTACAGCCCAAATTTTATAAATCTGCCACGGGGGTCTCCCTTTTTGGCAATAGGCAAAGGCCATGTGTCTTTAATGGAAATAGCTCCCCCGACTTTCTTTTAAAATCTGGCAGGAGAAGAAAAATTTTGGGGAAACCTATGGTGGTGAAATCTAGGCGTGTCTTTATGGACCAGGTGGGTCTCTTGTAAACATAATATTTTCAGCTTGTAGTGTATACTTTTTTTCCATCCCATTGAACGTTAAAGGACTATTCAACCCCCCTAAGTCTTTGAGCCCACTTTAACTCCTTTGATGCGTGGAAATTTCTCAAAAGGATAGGGCTAAGCCTTTTTTTACGCAACTGTCCAAATGAATACCAAAGGGGTTTGGTGATACCGATGTCCCGGGGGGGAAAAGGGGGAGAAGGAAAGGTTGGGGAAAACCCAAATACTAAATAACGGGAAACAAACATAAGTAGGGAGGAAAAATTGCGCAAACTCTGGGGGGAAATTTGCCTAAAGGAGACAAAAAATTTCACCCTTGGTGGGTTCAAGTTAAGAAATAAGGACATGGTTATGAATTTTACTTAAATTTCATGGACCACTCCTGGTATCTGGAACAATTTAGCCGCGGGGAGTGGGGCATCGCTTTTCAGCAAGGGTTTTAGTGAAAAGCATTTTTTGCCATCTTCTGGGGGAAGCAATGACATGTGTTTTTTACCCATCTCGTCGGGATTACAATTTTTTTGGGAAACCCCCCGGTTATTGTATTATTTTTGTTTTCGAAGCACTGTGTTACTGGGCGAATCGTCTTCTGCGTTTTGGTAAATTGCAAAAAATCTGCGAAGATTTTGATAGAAGAAGGGGGCCGGAAGCTGGGCGCTTGCTTTGCTGCTTGAAGATGCGTCTTTAACAGGGGAAAAGTGATTTTGGCCAATACATTGCAGGGATGGCTCGTCTAGGTTTCCCGGGCCCTTTGGTAAGTGGTGAGCTCTATCTAAAAAGAATTCTTTTCAAGCAATTGGGAGCAAAGCTTGATGAGGCTTTGGAGGGAGTGTTGTATTTCTGATTTGAGATTGGTCAGGAATGCCCCTGAACTTCGATTGTTTCTTCTCTTCTACCTCTAAGCAGCAAGTTTTTCTTTGATTTACTTAGCTCGTCGTCTACATTTTTATGACTCTACTGTCAAATTTTGAGCCTGAGAGAATTCTCCATTTTCGATCACATGTGTATCTTTCCCCACCCTGTCCAGTCATTTTTTAAGCTGAAATGGAAGATTGCAGATTATTTTGTAGGGATGTGCGGAGGGGAGCAACATGTCTTTCAACAAAGGGGGAGGGCATGGCTTGGGCATTAATTTGGAATGAGCCAATGAACGAAAGGGGTTCAGACCCCTAGCCGATTTAAAAGTTAACACGGGTCCGCTTCTGAATCACCAGTTTTGCTCTTTGTTTTTGGGAGGGCATTGTTAGGGAAAAATTTTTCTGGAGTAGTGGGCGGTTTTTGGGCCCAAATCCCATATCAGGAAGAGTATTCTTTGAAATTTTTGTTTTTTCTTTTATGGGAGGGGAAACCCTTCTAGGGGTTTTGTGACGGAGCTGGGAGGTATTTACTTGCATGATTGGGAAGACGAGCAAGAGGATTCTGGTAGGACGAGTCCTTAGCGGGAGAATTTTGGAAGAGTGCTGGCTGTCCCAAACCCCTCCCCATATTTTGTCGGGAAAAAAAAGTTAGTTTAGGGATTGACCTCTGTCTTTTGTCTTTTTTTTGGACCCCCTTGAACGAAGCTCCTAAGAAAAGAAAAAGATATGAGAAGGGAGATTGTGGAGGAACCAATGTCAGAAGGGAGTGTCCACTATTGCCTGTATTACAATAAGCATTGGTTTTTTTGCGAACCCAGGGCATTGAAGAGAGGAAATTTTAAACATAATGCCTAGAATTTTAGGCCCAAAACATTGGGCCTGGATATCCATGTATAGCTGAGGATGATAATAGGAGCCAAGAACCTCTCCGTCCTGTAGCCGACAGTTCAGGGGTTTGTAGATAGTAGTATTAAGAAAAAAAATAATGATTGAGGGTTGAAACGCCCCTAGATTTAGCAAGTACCATATGCAGCAGCCTGAATTAATTATAGTAACAAGTTCACGAGTTTTTCTAATGTTTAGAGATGAGTAAACCGAGAAAAAATCTCCAGGAATCCCCCTATACAGTTGTGTGAAAATTTAATGTTCTAGGGGCAGAAGAGGAAATCAGTTCGAGAATTCCTCCCTCAATGCAGGGTTTACTGAGAAAGTGAACTAAGTTTGCAAAATATATACTTGTAGTTTTTTTGGAGCGGTGCAGGATCAGTATATTAGAGGCTGGTAGATTTAAATACCTGGTATAATAGGCTGTGCTGTGGGTAAGTGTATTACACATACAATTCTACATTAAAACCCTATCACATTACTGAATTTAAAACAATCCGAGAACAGTGCTTGACCTGCAATCGGAGGGGTTGAGACCCCAAATAGGTTACGAAAAATAACCTTCTTAATGCAGGCAGCAAGTCCCCCGGGCAGAGGGGGGGGTCACCCGGAAGCCCCAGGTCAATTAGTGGCCCCCCCGGTGATCCCCAGTCCCAATACCAACTGGGACCAGAGCCCCGAGCTGACACTGGGGTCGGGTATAAAACCCAGCTATATACCTAAACATAAAAGACCAATTTTAAGATTTTTTAAAAACCGAGGGGACTTTTTAATCATGGGAAAAGTTTTTGGTTACAGTAGTAAGGACGGCGACAATGGAGGGCTTAGAAGGGGCTTGCGTTTCTGGTTTTCCTTGACAATCCGGCAGCCGTGCTTGATTTAACAGAGGGAGATATGCTTGTAGGGGCTCGAGTTTATGTCTTCTTCTTTACAGAGACAGCAGGGGCAAATTTTTCCTTTGGACGCCACTAATCTGTTCTGTCTGTAGGGGAGCAGGGAGGCCCAAGATGGGGCCCGGGGCCTTCCAAAAGCCCCCAAAGACAACACTAGCAAACCGGAAATGTCTAGGCCTGTTCCCCCAATCACTGGGAGAGGTAGGGAGGCTATCCGGGCCGACCTCCGCTCTCTGGGAACCCTCTCTCATCCCCGGGGAGATTGTGGTGTGAGGGGTTTTACCTCAAGCGCCTGTGGGTTGCGCGGTGTACGGGAAGGAGCGGGGGGGCCTGGGTCGGGTCCTCCGCTGTCTACGGGGCCAGGGGATGTCAGGGCCTAATGTCGGGTCGGTACCTGGGGAAGAACTGCAGCCTGAGGGGGGTTCCCCCAGCCCCGCACTCTTCGGGCGATCCGGCGGGTCAGAGTCCTCCTGCAGCTTTCTCTCCCCCGTTTCCCCAGCCCTGTCGAGGAAGGGAGCAGCCGGCAGTGGGGGGATCCGGAGGACTGTAAGCCGGGGAAAAGGGGTTTGGGATCAGCGGAACCACTTTTTTAGACTCCCTATGCCCCGCCATAGCTTGCCAAGATGGGCCCCGGGTGTTTTTTGTCGAGCCCGCCAATGTAGTCCCCCGGGTCCGGTCGGGGAAGGGGCTTTCTTTCGTCAAAAACCGGCGCAGGGGATTGAAAGGTTGGAGGTTTTCTGCTTGGAGATGTCACCGTGTGCACCCGTGGAATTCTCCTGAGACGGGCACCCGGAGGCCTGGGCCGCGCGGGCCCCGGGGGGAAACCCAACCCAGGGCCGGGTGACGGTTTAAGGTTTTTCCCCCATGCTAAAAAACCGGGTCCGGGGTACATGTTGCTTCAGTAACACGTTATTGCGGGGAGAGCCTAAAAGACTATAGAATCCCCATGGGGATGATTTTTCAGAGGGTTCAGAGGACTGATGTGAAGCACGCGACTCGACAGCTCCGGCCCCGCCCCCTGGACTTTTTTTTTAAAGCAGTGATACCAATATGTTCAAAATTTTTCTGTGAAAATGGGCCGGGTTAGTTGGCCTTTTAAACAGGGATGCTTCTTGACCATTGCCATTATGTCTAATCTATTTTTTATTTTTTATTTTTTTGATGGGGGGGGGGGGTTGAATATTTTTCCTAATCTTCACAATAGACCCTCAACATACAGTATTAATAGGTACCAGGACGACCATTGTATTTTAAAACCACACCCCAGTAGAGAACTGGTAATTGGTTCCTAGACCCCAAAAAGTCACCAACCTAATGCAAAATGAATATTAAAGGGGTTTTCTCATCATGATGTTTCACAGAGCTACTGTCAGAGTCAGAATTACCCTTACTTCCTCTTTCTGGTTAGACTTTGGATGGTCCCATGGCAGTGAGTAGCATATCAGCTCTGTATTCCCAGATCTTTTTGCAATAACATGACTGCAGGAGATCTCATCTATAGGGTAGAGGGATACAGAACTCAAAGTAAACAATCAAAAGTAATTAATCTCCTTTGTTTGTTAGAACTAAAACACTCTGTTCTCAAGCTGCCATCCTTCCTGGTGACGTCACTCCCTGTTCTCAGATAAGACACAGAGCAGAGAGAGAAGGGAAGAACAGGACAGTAACCAGAGAAACCTGTGTGCATTGAGAGCAGATAAAATCTCTCTTACCTCCTGTTCAGGAAAAAATCAAGAAGAATGTATTTGGAAAAAGTCTTGATTTACATGTTGTAAGCTAATCTGCGTAGTGAGAAAACCCCTTGGAAGAAAATGAAGATACTAATCCAGACAAAGCACCTTCTTCCATGTAATATCAGAAAAAGTTGCCTGAAGCTGGAATTCACTTTCTATGGAAAGGACAAGACCTACTTTGGGTTATGTATTTATACACAATTTACCCAAGAACAGAAAATATGGCTGCTCTCATCTGGTGTCCATAAAAGCTGCTCATCCTGGCACATGTGAAGAGCAGTACAGAACATATAGTATCACACTGTGCTTTTGGGAGGCGCTACTAGACCACTATGTAAGAGATTTTCACAATGAAAATATTCATCATAATTGGTCGAATCAGTGTCTGGGACATTGTACCATTAAACCACACTAATCAATGTCCTATGAAAGACTTTTGTATGTTGAAACTTGAGGGACCACTATATACAGTATCTATTTGTTATATCAAAGGATATTGGGAAATAAAATGAATAAAATGAAATGTATTATAAATTAATATCAAAGGGATTCTTAGATTGTAGATGCAGAAAAATGTTGTCAAAAAAGAGGATAAGATCTGGCCACTGCACTGTTCCCAACATTATCAGTCTCGGCCACTCAGCCCGTTTCTGAGGAGCAAGTAAATAGTGGGATTGCGAATGGAAATAGCAGCTGTTCATCAGAGAGGGCCCCAATGACTTGCCCTCTAAGCAACTAAGCAATGAGCGACAAAAGAAAAAATATGTTCTATGTGTTATACATGGTCAAACTGAAATGTTCTCTGCTTTGCTCATATTCTGAATCTTGTATTACCATCTTATGGTAGAAGTCAAGCAAGAAGAATGTGCTTTAAGTGAACTGGAGAGTAAGGGTGACATGTATGAATAGGGCTGCGCCAGTTCTAAGAAGCTTTCATAGCCCTGTTCTATAGAAGTATAAACAGTCACACTCCAAACTTTGGCACAATCGGTGCAGGCCCCT
Organism: Phyllomedusa bahiana; assembly: GCA_025379985.1. Classification (NCBI taxonomy): domain Eukaryota; kingdom Metazoa; phylum Chordata; class Amphibia; order Anura; family Hylidae; genus Phyllomedusa; species Phyllomedusa bahiana. The sequence goes on from JAODAL010071173.1 coordinate 9,018, forward strand.
ACATTTTGTAATGCGCAAAAGCTTTGGGGGCGTTCTGGGGGTGTTGCACTACATTTGTAGGATTAGACACATTTATGAATGTTTGCTGCCAAACGTAGGTGCATAACAGTTAGAGCAGTCAGATTTGTCAAATTGGCACTACACTGTGCCTGTATGTATGACCTGCAGAAGAACAGCCAGACCAGGGTAAAGGTGGTGCCTGAGCCAGACTTGTGGTATTGGTCTACACTGCTCTGTATGTATGACCAGCAGAAGAGCTGCCAGACCAGGGTAAAGGCGGTGCCTGGGCCAGACTTGTGGTATTGGCTCTATACTGCCCAGAATGCATGACCTGCAGAAGAACAACCAGACCAGGGTAAGAGTGGTGCCTGAGCCAGACTTGTGGTATTGTCCCTACACTGCACCTGTATGTATGACCTGCAGAAGAACAGCCAGACCAGGGTAAAGGTGGTGCCTAAGCCAGACTTGTGGTATTGACTCTACATTGCCCTGTATGTATGATCTGCAGAAGAACAGACCAGGGTAAAGGTGGTGCCTGAGCCAGACTTGTGGTATTGGTCACACTCCCTGTATGTAATCTGCAGAAGAACAGCCCCGGGGTAAAGGTGGTGCTGAGCCGACTTGGGGTTTTGCTCTACACCCCCGTATATGACCTGCAGAAAAAACACAAACCAGAGTAAAGGGTGGTGCTTGAGCCAGATTTTGGGGTTTTGGCTCTACACTGCCCTAAAATGGAGCTCAGAAGCCACCGACCAGGGTAAAAGGGGTCCTGACCAATTGGGGTATTGACTCTACACTCCCCCTTATGTAGCTGCAGAAGAACAAAACCCAGGGTAAAGGTGGTGCCTAGCCAGACTTTTTTTGGGCCCTAACTGCCCTGTATTATAAAACCCCGCAAAAAGAACGACCAGGGTAAGGTGGTGCCTGACCCAGATTGTAGTAGGGGCTCTCCACTGCCCTGTATGTTACCCTGCAAAAAAACCCCCGACCGGTAAAGGTGGTGCCTGACCCAGAGTTGTGGTATGGCTCTATGTCCCCTGTATTATACCGCAAAAAAGACCAGGGTAAAGGTGGGGCCTGACCATACTTGTGGTTTTTGCTCTCACCCCCTGTATTTTGACTGCGAAAAAAACACCAGACCAGGGTAAAAGGGGTCCCCTGAGCCAGACTTTTTTAATTGCTCTACACTGCCCCTGTATGTGAGAGAAAAAATAAATGGTACAAAACCCCTTAAGTGTGGGGGGGAAGGGGCGGGTGCTAGGGGAAAAAGGATCAAGATCCCAAAGTAAAGAATTATTCACCCAACCAAAAGTTTTTAACAGAATTTATTTAATACTTTTAAAAACATGAATAGAAACACCAAATCCAAAAATATTGCTAACAAAAGGGTTTAAAAAAAAACAAAAAAAATGCCAAGAAAAAAAAAATTTTTGCAAGGGAAAAAAGATGTCATAGTGAACGACGTTTTGGCTAAAAGCCTTCTCGAGAGCATCACATGAATATTAGAAAAGGAGAAAAAAAGGGGGGATTTGGATCGCAGTATTATGAGGGCCCTCAAAAACTTGCAAATTTTTTGTAGGGGCCCCGTGGGATTTTTGGAAGGGGGGCCCCATTTAAAAGGGGGAAGGCCGGATTGGGGAAAAAATGAAAAGGGGGGTACCGGCCTAAAAAAATTCGGGCTAGGAAAAGCGGTAGGGGGGAAGGGGGCAGTCAGCCTCTATACGGCTCCGTACGTCCCCCCGCCCCTTCTCCGCCTTTTCCCAGCCCATTTTTAGGCTACCCCCCTTTTCAAATTTTCAGCGGGGGTTCTCTTTTGGGGGCTTCACCACAATATTTCTTTTGCAAGGGTTTTTGCAGACCTCATAATACTGCTTTATTTCCAAAATCCCCCCCTTTTTTTTTTCCTTTTTTTTACATATTTTAAAGTGTTCCCTCGGGGAAAAGGGTATTAGCGAAAACGTCGTTCACTTTGACACTTTTTTCCCCTGCATAAAAATTTTTTTTTTTATGTGCATTTATTGTTTTTTTTTTTAAAAAATTTTGTCTAGCAATACTTTTGGGGTTTTGGTTGTTTCAAAATCCCCTTGCCTTTGAAATGTAAATTAAATAAATTTTAGTTAAAATTTTATTTTTGGTGTGCGGTGAATATATTCTTTTTCTGTGCCTGTAGTGTGGGCCCTTTTTGAAAACAGGAAGTTTTAAGGAATGGTGGTTTCCTGCACCCCCTTTTGGTATTTGGGTCTATAGTGCCCGTATGAATGACCTGCCCGAAGAAAAAACCAGCCAGGGGAAAGGGGGTGCCCAAGGCCCGAGTTGTGGTATTGGCCCCTAAAGTGCCCCGTGTGTATGACCGCAGAAGAACAGCCAGACCCGGGTAAAGGGGGGGTTTTTAGCCAGAATTGTGGTATTGGCTCTACACTCCCTGGAAATTTTGACCTGCAGAAGAGCAGCCAGCCAAAGGGGAAAAGGTGGTGCCCCGAGCCAAACTTGGGGGTATTGGCTCTACAAAAAATGTACCGAAAGTATGAACCCGCAGAAGAACAGCCAGACTGGTAAAGGTGGTGCCTGAGAAGACTTGTGTTATTGGCTTATAGTGCCCTGTATGTGTGACCTGCAAAGAACAGGGCCCCCCCAAAGGAAAAAAGGGGGGTGCCCGAGTCAGACCCTTTTGGTTTTTGGTCTAAACAGCCCAAAATGTATTTACATGCAGAAAAAAACAGCCCCCCAGGGTAAAGGTGGTGTCTTTTGGGCCCCACTTGTGGTATTGGGCTACACTGCCCTTAAATGTTTTGGGCCTGGGAGAAGAAACAGGCAAAACCCCAAAAAAAAGGTGGTGCCTGAGCCCAAAAACTTGTGGTATTGTCTCTTCACTGCGCCCGGCATCACCACCCGCAGCAGCATGAGGTCGAAAAGTGGGGACAATGGGCAGATTGGGGTAGGTCACAGCAGCAGTCACAGCAGCAGAAAGAGATTCAGACAGGGCACAAAAGACAAGTGTGGGGAGGTCACCCGGGAGCAGCCCACAAAAAAAAAAAAAAAAAAAACAAACATGAGGTCAGACATTTGGCCAATGACATTCTGGGGTGGGAAAAACAGGGGAAAAGGCCCCAGAGTGGGACAATGGGCACATGTGTAGGTCACGGCGAACCCCCAACAGCAGCAGAGGGCAGTCCCGGGGACAGTGACACAGTGTGAAGGTTTTCCAGCAGCAGCATGAGGTCAGGAAAAGTGGCACAATGACATTTTGGAGGTGGCCAAAAAAGTAGTAGGCCCCCTGATTGGGACAATGACAGAGAGTGGAGGTGACGGGCAGCAGCTGAGGTCCGACGTTTGGGACAATGACTTCTGGAGGTGGCAAAAACCCGGAATAGGCCCCCCCGAGTGGCACAAAACAGAGTGTGAAAGTCACGGCAGCAGCCCCCAGCCCGCAGATGAGGAAGGGAAAATTGGGAAAAATGACATTCTGGGGGTGGCAAAAAAAGGAATAGGTTTACAGGGGTGGAAAAGTTACCCGAGGTTTTTAGGTCCAGGCAGCAGCCACCCGCAGCAGCAAAGAAGGTCAGACAAATGGCACAATGACATCTGGAGGGGGCAAAAACAGGAGTAGGGCCCCCAAAAGTGGGACAATGAACATGTGGGGGCACGGGAGGAGCATCATGAGGTCAGGCAGTGGCACAATGACATCTGGAGGGGGGCAAAAACAGGAGTAAAGGGCCCCAGAGTGGGACAATGACACATGTGTAGGTTACCGGGGCAGTCAAAAGCAGCTGCATGGGTCAGACAGTGGCAAATGACAAAAAAGTGTGTAGGTACGGCGCCCCGCCCCAGCAACATGAGGCAGACAGTGGGACAATGACACCCGGGGTGTAGGTCACGGCTGGGAGACACAGCAGCAGCATGAGGTCAGACAGTGGCAAAATGACAACTGGAGGTGGCAAAAAACAAAAGTAAGGGCCCCAGAGGGGACAATGAAACAGTGTGGAGGTCACAAACAGCAGCCCCAGCAGCAGCATGAGGTCAGGAAATGGGAAAAAATCATATTTGGGGGGTGGCCAAAAAAAGGGGTAGGCCCCCAGAGTGGGACATTGACATAGTGTTTTAAAGGGCACGGAAAAAGCCACCAGCAGCATGAGGCAGACAGTGGCACAATGACGAGTGTGTAGGTCACGGCAGCAGCCCACAGAGCAGCATGAGGGCCCGACCCGTGGGACATATGACAAAAGGTGTAGGTCACGGCAGCAGCCACCCAGCCCGCATGAGGGCAACAGTGGGACAATGACAAGGGTGTGGTCACGGGAAACGCCAAAAGCAGCCATTGGGGCAGGCCCGTGGCACAATCCCCATTCTGGAGGTGGCAAAAAAAGGGAGTAGGCCCCAGTGGCAAAAAGGGCCCAAATGTGGGGGGAAAGGAAGAAGGACATGATCCCGGGAGTGGGGACAATGACATTTTGGAGGTGGCAAAACTTTGTTTTGGGCCCCAGAGTGGCACAATTTCACCGTGTGGGGGCACGGGGAGCTTCTACAGCAGCAGCAAAAGGGTCCCCAACAGGTGGCCCCCAATTGACAGAAGTGTGAGGTCAAAGGGGGTCCGGGCCCACAGCAGCAAACATGAGGTCAGACCCGTGGGACAATGACATTTGGGGGGTGGAAACTAAAAGGAGTTTTGGGCCCCCATAGTGGGAAAAGGCCGTGTTTTTAGAAGGGGCAAAGGAGCAGCCACCCGCAGCAGCATAGGTCAGGCATGGCACAATCACATTCTGGAGGTGGCAAAACAGTAGTAGGCCACAGAGTGGCACAATGACCGGAGGAGGGGGACCCCGGGAGCGCAACCCTGAGGTCAGGCCCTTTTGGCACAAGGAATTTTTTAGGTGGCAAAAAAAGTGTAGGCCAAGAGTGGGAAAATGCAAGAGTGAGGTCTGGCAGCACCCAAAGCGAGATGAGGTGAAGGGGCCCAAATGACGAGTGTGTGGCAACAAACTCCGCCACAGCAGCAGCATGGGGTTCAGCAGTGGCACAATGACAGAGTGTGTCGGTCACGGGAGCAGCCCAGCAGCAGCATGAGGTCGGGACGGGGCACAATGACCAGTGGTAGGACACGGCAGCAGCCACAGCACAGCTGAGGTAGCCGTGGTACAATGACATTCGGGAAAGGGGCAAAACAGGGGTGGCCACAGAGTGGCAAATGAAGGAGTGGAGGGTGACGGCGGCAGCGATGGGGTGGGGACGGGGGCAAAATGCATTCTAGAGGTGGCAAAAACGGGAAATGGCCCAGAGTGGCAAAATGCACAGGTCTAGGTCACGCCCAGCAGGCCAAAGCAGCAGAAAAGGTCTTTAAGTGGGCAATCCATTCTGGAGGTGGCAAAAAATGGAGTAGGCCCAGGTGGCACAATGAAGGGTGGAGGTGACAGCGGAGGAGCAACAGCTGAGGCAAAAGTGGCACAATGACACAGGTGGGGGTCACGGCAGCAGCACAGCAGCAGATGAGGTCAGACAGGGGCACAATGACAGAGTGTGGAGGTGGGTGGCAATCCCGTCCTGGAAAAAGAGGGTTGGGGGAGATGGGAAAATGGCAGCGAGTGTGGCATCAGGCGGGTGGCAGCATAAATTAGGGGGGTGAGGAAGGTGTTTAAACCCCAGACTCATTTCTCCGTTTGGGTGAGGCGTCATGGCTGAGTGTACGCCTAAGGCCCTTTGGGGTGTGGAAAAACTGGCCGATCCCCGATGTTTAATCTTTAAAAAGGGAGTCGTTCCAAACATTTCCGGGACAAGAGGGTTCCCCTTGGGGTAACGATGGCCCCCCGCCCCCACTGAACACCCGGTCTGAGCCCACTATGGCCGGGCGGACGTTCTCCCTGCAAATCGGCAAGTTGCGGCCACACATCCAGTTTGGTGCCCAGTAGTCCAGGGATCTTTTAAAGGGGTGGCAGGTGTGTCCAAATAGGCCACCCCCGTTGGTTCGGGTCTGCTAGGTCCCGTGCTGTGCTGGCGAATGCCTCCTCACTAGGCGGGTGAAGGGAAGCTGTATCAGTGACTCGATTAGGTTGTGCTGATGGAGTGGGCTGCTTTTTGCCCCACCTTCCCCCGGCCCGGCGGGCAGTAGTGTGAGCGCTGAAAAACCCCCCCATCAGACCCTTTAGGGAGGGGCGATGCCCCCAAGGCAGCGGCCAATACTCGGAGGATTTCCTATAGTATTTGAGTTTGTCCCCCCTTAATAGCTGGGAAATAGGCCCCCTTTTGGACCGGTCGAGGGTCCAATGGGTGGAGAGCCAGAAAATCCTCTGCCGGATGTGACTTTTGGCTGTCCATAGCAGGAAAAACAAAAATGTGCGGGCCATTGCACAAGGACTCTGAGGGGCTCCTGCTCCATTCCCCTGTTTTTTTTCACGGTGTTGCGGGTCATTGCCTCGTTTTCCTCTCTCCATCTACCTCCCCCCAGTTTCCCGCTCTATTTTGTCACTGGGTAGAAAAAAACTCAATTCCCAACAATGCTTTGTCTTCCTCCTCCCTCCCCTTCTCCATTTTTGTCCACCCCGGGGCTCCTGTCCCTGGATCATCAAAAATTGTTAATGGCCTTTCTCTGTTCATACAGTCGGTCCCAAAATGTGTGGCT
>JAODAL010071174.1:0-15627 GCA_025379985.1 Phyllomedusa bahiana
GGAGGGGATCCCCTGTGTAATTTGATGGGCAAACCAGTGGGGCTCATGGTGACATTTGTTTGTTGAGGCCATTTTTTTGGAGGCGACGTTATTTGTCAGTCGCCCGGGCTATGGGGTGAATAACGTCTTCCCGGGTTTATGTCCTGGGAAAAAGATGCGAAAAAAAAATTGTCTGGGCCCGGGAGGAGGGACGTGGAGACCTTCCCCCGGGGGCCCCCTGAGCCGGTGGGGGACTGAAAATGGGGGAGGAGGGGGAGGAAGAGGAATACATTGGACAGAACATTGTAGGTTTAAATGAGTGGAGGGGCAAGGGGGCACAGCATGAGGTCAGGGCAGTGGCCCAAAAGAAACCCGTTGGAGTTACTCAAAACCCCGCATGGGTAAGGGAAATGGCCAAATTTACATTTGGGGGGTGGCAAAAAACAGGTTTTTGAAAAGGGCCCCCAAAAAGGGGGGGGGACAAAGAAAAAGTGTGGGGGTTAAAGGAGCACCCCCGCACAAACTGAGGTCAGGCAGTGGCACAATGAAATCGGGAGGTGGCGAAAAAAAGGGGTAGGCCACAGAGTGGCCAATGACACAGTGTGGGGGGCACGGCAGCAGCCAAAGCAGCAGCAAAGAGGGGTTTGGCAGTGGCACAAAAGACATTCCCGGAGGTGGAAAAAACAGGGGTAGGCCCCCAGAGTGGGACAATGACACAGGGGGTGGAGGGGGAAGGCCCGCAACCCGCAAAGAGGTAAGGAAAAGGGGACAATGACATTCTGGGGGGGTGGCAAAAAAAAGGGGTAGGCCACAAGGTTTGGTACAATGACACAGTGTGGAGGGCCCGGCCCGCAGCAGCCCTGAGGTCCCGGCAGTGGCACAATGACATTCTGGGTGGCAAAAATGGATAGGCCCCCAGGTGGCACAATGAAAAAGTGTGGAGGGACGGGGCACAGCTGAGGTTTAGGCAGTGGCAAAAATGACATTTCCTGGAAGGAAAGGGGGCAAAAAAAACTGGGGATTAGGGCCAAAAACCCCGAGGGGGCAAAAAAATTTGGCCCAATGGGTGGAAAAGTGGAGGTGACGGGGGGCAGGAGCAACACATGGTCGAGAGTGGGACAATGACACGTGTGGATGTCAGGGACCAAACAACAGCAGCATGAGGTATAAATGGCACAAGACAGAAATGTGGAGGGTGGTTTGGGCCAAAACCATCCCCCGGTAAAGATGGTTTGGCCGATGGAAAACTGGGCAACAGATGTGTTTGGATCAGGCAGGTGGCGGGATCAAAAAAATTGGGGTGAGGCAGGTTGTTTGAACCCGACTCATTTCTCCAGTTTGGGTGAGGCCCTCATGGGTGAAAGTAGCTGACCCTAACATTGGTGGGGAAATCCCCGGGGTTTCCCCCCTAAATTTATCTTGACAAAGGTCTGTGTTCCCCATTTCCCGGGGGACAAGCAGGTTTTTCCCTTTGGGGTAAAAGATGGCCCCCCCCGCACTGAACACCCCTTGATGCCACCCCTACGGCCGGGCAGGGCAGCTTCTCCCTGACAAACTCGGCAAGTTGCGGCCACACATCCCGTTTGGCTGCCCAGTATTTCCCCAAACTTCTAAAATGGGGGGGCAGGATGCTGTACAAGTAGGCCCCCCACCTGTTGGGTTTAGGGGCTGCTCCAGGGGGCCTTTCTGCTTCGTTTCTCTGGCGACACCCTCCTCACGGGGGTGAAGGAACTGCTCATCATGAATCCCGGGCTTGGTTGCCCGCTGATGGAGCCCGGTAATGCACCAAACCCCCCCCCCCCCCCAGCAGGGGGCGGCCATAGTTCGAGTGTGAGGAAACCCCCGGTCAGGGCTGCAGAGGAAAAGGGCCCATGCCGCAAAAATAGGCAAAAGGCCAACTGGGCTAAGGAGGTTTCCCCAATTGTTTTGAGTTTGTCCCACTCTCAGCAGTGGGGGAAAAAAGGGTCCATTTTTGGGCCCGGGAGGCAGGGCCAAAAAAAGGGTGGGAGCCAGAAGTCATCCCTCTGCCGGATGGTGACTAAACGGGTGTCCAAACCAGGAAAACAGCATGCTGGGGCCATCTGCACAAGTGACTCCGAGGGGCTCCCAGCCTCCAATTTTTCCCCCTGTATACTTTCCCCGGTGCTTGGGGTATTTTGCCTATCTTTTCCTTTATCTCCCCTCTTTCCTCCTCCAGAAGCTCCCGCTCCCCCCTCTCCTTTTTACCCCGGGAGAAAAACCCCTCCCTTTCCCCCGGACAATGCTTCCCGCTCCAAGGTTTCCCCCTCCCCCTCCATTTTAGTCCCCCCCGGGCTCTTGGGGCCCCCAGATTTGTTGCCACTTTCCCCCCTCCTTGGGCCCGACAGATTTTTCGCATCTGTTCCAAAGGGCTTTAAAACGTGGGAAAACGTTTTTTCATTCCCCCCTAGTTCCCCGGCAACCCCAAAAAAAACTTTACCTCCCCGAATGGCCCAACAAACGGCAGGTTTCACCCATGAGATGACAACAAAGTTTTCAAGGGGGGGCTCCTGTCCGCCCCGGAAACAACAAAAATTTTAATGGCCTTTTCCCCTTTCTACAGTCGGTCCAACAGGTTTCAGGCTGGAATTCCCCAAAGGGTTTTGGGAAAATCGCATATCAGGTGGAGTTGGGGGGGGGCCGTTCTGCCGCTGCAAAATTGAGGGGCGTGTTAGGCCTTTTTAGAAAAGGATGAAGGCATGCCCCAGGTTTCCCCGGCCAATTTTTTAGAATTTCTTTAATTTAGTTTGGGAAAACTTCGGAACCCGTTCACAACCGATTTAACACATGCGCCTTCAGGGGCATGGACCATCCCCCTCCGGTGCGCGCGGACAACCCTGTTCCTCCCATTGGGCCTCACCAAAGGTTTTCCCATTTGCAGTTTGGGGCCCGGGGAAAGCCACACTTTGAATTTTTTTGCGAAAAAGGGGGAGTTCCTCCCCTGTGTGACTTTGTTCGCCAGGGCAAGCCAGGTGTAGAATTCCCTGACAAACCCCTGTGCCCTACAAAATTTGGTTTATGGAGCATACTTTTTGGAAAGGGTTTAGATGGTGGTTGGGGGTGGTGGGGGAAGGGGGGAGGAGGCGGACATTGGCGCGGGGGCCCAGTTTACAACGTGGTAGGAGAAAGCGGGGTCCCCCCTGTCCAAAATTGTTGGGGCCTGGGCAGAAGCACAAATTCCCCCCAATGGGCCTTTAAAGGGGCATGTTTCTGGCCCTGACCGTAGTTACAGCTCCAGACGGGCCCCGCTGCCCCACCCTTTGGGAAAAAGCCCATAGCTCAAGGACTGGCACAAATTTCTGTTCTACATATTTGAAGTGTGGTTTTTCCCGGCCTTTTTTGGAAAAAAAAACCCCGGCTTGGAAAATCTCCATCTCGGCTCGGCACAAGCCCCCTTATTCCTGGAAAGGTGCAGATCCACCATTTTGGGAAAAGGGGGGGACTGCAGTAAACCCAAAAACTTGGAAAAGGAGGGACGGCAGCTGCTGCACCCTTGGGTGGTTTTGGGGAAAGCAAAACTCTTTTTCCCCTTTGCAAACGCCCCGCTGAAAAGACGCTGGCGCCATGAGTAGCGAGAGCAGGAGCATCTGGACTGGGAGATGATGTCAAAGAGAAACATCTCCCTTCTGCAGAGGTGGTGAGCCTTGACTGGCTGCAATGGCATGCGTGGCCACTGGCCGCTGCTGCAGCTGCGGCGGCAGATGGACAAACACATCTGAGCCACGTTTCTCCCATGACACCGGATGGTGACCTGCATGTGTTGACGCAGGCCATGGTGCCAACTGTAGCTCCCTGGCCACGCGTCACTTTCTGCCACAGATTCTACAAATACCCCATATTCGGCCTTCCTTCCGGTGTCTTACAAAGAACTGCCACACCGCCGAGTAGCTGATTTTACTGCACGCGCTCCGCACTGAGTGACTACTACCGCCGCTGCATCGCTGAGCCCCTGTGACGCTACTTTCTTGGACCTGCGAAGCGGGTGTTTCTACCGCGTGGCCGCTTGGCTTCCCACCTCACACTGCTGTTACCCTCTGACTCACGGCCACACAACCCACTTGGTGGCTGCGCCGCTGCCTGATGCGCAAGCTGACACCCTCTTCTCCTGACGATGATGAAGCCCTTGCCTCACCCGGCTCCCAAGTGCCGTCGGCTACATCATCATCTATTTGTGATTCATCGTCACTTGCTGTCCTCCCATCACCGGTCTTGGTATGCAGAGCTGACCCCTCACAACATGACCTCCCATGCCACTCACCACATCTATACTTTGTCGCCTACTCCCCCGCAGGAAGCAGGATATTGCCCCATTTCTTTGCTGCCAGTAGCTGCTGACTGCCCTCCTGAAATTGTTCATCCTCGCTATATAGTGGCATTGACCCAACCACAATAGTAAGATCTCTGGCTGAGAGGAACCGCATGGGACAGAGCGGTTGCGACAGGGTGAGGCCGCTGACTCCTCTCACGGGCCATGCCAACTAAGGTTGTGTCTGACGTTCCCGCCGACTCTTGGCTGGGGTTGTCAGATTTCATCTGGGAGGAAGTAGGATGAACCTAGTCAAGCCCAATCAAGAAACCCTTGGTTGCTGAACAACACATGTCCGCTAGATGACAGCGCAGTTGTGGCCTCACCTAGTGACCCTAAACGCGGATTCCCCTTGCTGTGCTGCGACTGGGCTGCTCAAGGAATGTTTGTGCCACTGAGCCACTCGCAGGTAATAGAGCCAGCCACCTCTCTGTCTGACATAACTGTTTGTATAAAATTGTACAGACACTGTTTTGATGAAGATATCCTGTATATGATAAAATACACACCCTGATTTGACTCAAAAGAACCCAGTAACTGCTTGGGGTTAACCCTTAGATATAAATTGTGCTCCACAAATGGCAGGAAAAATTTGAATTGTACGTGCCGTTTAAAAAACGTTAAACTGTATTTTTACTTGGAATATAAAAGGGGGGCGCAAACAGGCTAATTAACCTTCGGATATGAATTATGCTACAGAAATGTTCCCTTCTGTGCGTGAAAAACAAAGTTTCAATTACTGATACAACAGCAGAAAAATAACTTAGTTTAACCCTTGGATGTAAATTGCGCAAAAGAATTAGCAGCCAAAAACTACCACTTTGTAGCGTGTTACATGGCGTGTATTTTACACTACACAACAGAGGAAAACTTGTAATTAACCTTCGCTTGTGAATTATGCTACAGGAAAAATTTAGTTTGCCATGAAAAAACGGTTTTATTTTAGTCACCACAGCAGCAGAACAACGATTAATTAACCTGATGTAAATTGCGCAAAAGAAATTGAGCAGCAAAAATTAAAGTGGTATTTGTATAGTAAAAACCTGTTTCCTTTAAATGAATACAACTAGAACAGGCTTAGATCACCCTTGGATATTTAAGGTGCTGTGAGCAGATAGCATTGAAATGTATATGCAGCTGCACTGGACAAAATCAGAAATAGAACGTTAAGATATGCAGTCTCTGAGACAAGCTGAGACACCCCCCAAAAATCGCTGTATAAAAATGAGTTCTTTAGTATCAGCTATCAAAAGCAGCGCGGCAGCACCTTCCCTGATCAGTACAGGGGAAAAGCGGTATGAGCCCCAGCGTCGCGCCCGGACTTATATAGTGCGGTGACGTCACAGAATCCCCGCCGTTCCTGATTGGCTTCATCTCTGCAATGTCATGCGGGCTATGCCCTTTCCCTTCCTCCCAGATTTTCTTTGCCCCATGTAACGCCATGTGCTCCACCCAAATTTTATCAATCAAAAGCACACTTCGTTCATGCGAAGTACCCCAAAGTTCGACTTCGTTCCGAACCGAAGTTTTCCTGAAATTCTAAGCGAATTCCACTTCGTTAGAATCAATTGCCCATCTCTAGGTATATATAATAGGTATTGCCATACCACTAATAATACTTCTATGGTGTGACAGTCATACGGTCACATGTGGAGCACTATGCTGGCTTACAGCTTTGCAGTGACGCCATTCAGTGGTTGTTCATCAGGGTTTTGCACCTGTACAACTTCTTCCATGTAGCACTGAGGCCTCTCTGCATTCTGCTGGTAAATGGTTGATGGCATGCCTCTGTAAGTATCTAACGTGATCTAGAGTAAGTTATCTTCTGTGAATTAGATGCACTATTGGTTGACAATGACGTTATTTTTCAATTATGTTCTACCAGGATAAGAGCCAGATTAAAAGTTAGTGGGAACTTGACAGATAGTGAGGACTTGTTAAGATGCTGTCAGAAAATCCCTCTGGAAATAATGAGGAGGCACTGCTGGCCACCTTCAGGGCAGCTTTGGACTGATAGGGTGAGTTCCAGTTTGAAGAATGGTATTTGTTAAACTGTGTGTAAAGAGGGTAAACCTTATGGGCCACAACTGTGAAAACAGTTTAGGTCTAAAACTCACTTTGTTGCCCATAGGTTACTAAGGGCACTAAGTGAGTTTTAGACCGATACAGGTTTCACACATGTGGCCCTCTATTCACCCTGTAAGGTGAGAAGACTAGACTGAGTGTGACAGAAAAATAAGAGTTTATTGGGGGCAGAGTTATTAATATTGTCCAATATCTAGACAGTGTAATCTTAGACTAGGCTGTCTTGCAGTGTGCCAAATTTATCATAGTGCTTATAAATCTGTGTTAGCAGCAGATTATCCAGATCATTATCCAGTAGTGGAACAGCAAAAGTAACTTTATTCATGAAAATGAAATAGCATAATTCTCGCACACATAGAACATATCCCCTTAATCAGTCTATCTGCAGTAAGCAAGATCTGAGCTCTCTTCCTCTCACAGTGTCACGGCGCATGTTTCCGCCGTGAAGCAGCAAGGCACGGTAGGGGTTAATCCCTCTAATCAGTCGACACACCCATGGAGAAGCCGGGCTGATGAGCTTAGGAGTGACAGCTCAGCTCCTAATCAAGTCAGAGGGTGTGTCGCACTAGCCAATAGGAGGGCCCGGAGGCCGCACCAATCGTCTGGGCTCTGGGTTCCTCATTTAAACTCCCTCATTTCTTTCAGTCCTTGCCTGAGGAAGGTTTCCCTTTGCTTCTTCCTGTGTTTCCTGTTTGTATTTGCTCTCCTGATTTCTGACCTCAGCTCGCTTCCTGACCTCGCCTTTGCCTCCGACTTTGTACTGCGCTCCTGACCGTGTTTGGACCCCGGCGTGCTTTTTGACTATTCTTTTGGCTTACGTTTCTTGGAATATACGTTCCCGTGCTGTGACTGACCTGGACTGTTGGACTTTGAGTTTCTCTGAGGACCCGCAATTAGCAGCGTAGGGTCTGTCTCCAGTTTGGGGTCTGCCGCCTAGGGCAGCACGCCAAGTAGGCAGGGACAGTGGGCTGGTTGGCAGTCAGGGCCCACTACACCTCCTCTGACGTGACACAAAGAGTTTTTCTTTTTTTCAACAATCTAACTTTATCAAGAATGACAATATCTCTAGACAAAGGCTCACACTTGCAATACATACAGAAGTGGTTGTTGCACACAGTAATAAGTATTATTCCAACACCCCCACTCAACATCTACTTATTCAATTAGTCCCGTCATCCTCCTGAAATCGTCAAACTTGGTTCTTGTCAATGGCTTTGTCATGGCATCAGCTACCATCTTGTCAGTTTCGCAGCAGACCAAGTCAATGATACCACGTTCCACTAAATCTCGCAGGAGGTGCTGTCTTACATCAATGTGTTTGGTCCGGGCATTGATCCTTTCACTGCTGGCGATTTTAAAATACATCCTTGGTTGTCTTCAAAAATCATAACAGGTTGAGTTGGAGTTTTACCAAGATCCTCTAACATTTGGGTTCAACCAAAAATCACTTCTTGACGGGATGAGCTACAGACATGTTTTTTGCCTCTGTAGATGATCACACAACTGACACCTGCTTTCTGCTTAACCAAGAAATTGAACTTTCTCCTAATTTAAATAAGTAAGCGCTTGTTGACTTTCAATCACTTAAATCTCCGGCCCAATCTGCGTCCACGTAAGCTGTGAGCTTTAGATCACCATTTGCAGATATTTTTAGGTTCATGTCTTGAGTTTGCTTCAGATATTGAAGGACTCTTTTAACTGCATTCCAGTCTCTTTGACGTGGCTTACTTACACGTCAGCACAGAATACCCATTGTGGCTGTGATATCAGGCCGAGTAGTTGTGGCTATGTACAGAAGTCCCCCCACTACTTTTCTGTAACTCTCATTGTTGGGTAGAAAATTTATCTTCTCCTTCCAAATTTAGGTAAGATGGATCCATTGGTATTGAAATGCTTTTGGCTTTTGACTTCCAAACTGGTTGAGGACGTGACAATTTTAGCTTTCTGGTTGAGAAGGAAACTTCCATCTTCTTCTCTCTGGATCTGGATTCCCAGATAATGTGTCACATTTCCAAGGTCCTTTGTTTCAAAATGTTGGTTAAAAATTGTTCCTACTTTTGTAATTTCAGCCTCTTCTTGATGAGCTATGATGACATCATCAACATACAGAAGAACATATATCCACTTATCTGCTGTACATTTAGGGTGACAAGTCCCAACACGCCAACGCCAGTTTTTTGTTCTATTTTGTGGCAAACCCACTTTTTACGCCATATTCTTGTGGTAAATTGACTGTCATACACCAAAACTAGGCGCATTATACCCGGGGAAAACAAAATTTTAATGCCTAAATAGGGTGCACGACCCCCCTCCAAATGCCCTTTTGGGGCCTTACATATTTTATTGCCCCATCGGGCAATGAGCCTCGATAATCATACAAAATACATCAATAATGTTTTGTGCCAATGTTAAAAAAAAACTTTTGAGATTCTTATTCGCATTTTTTGGGCCAAAAAAATCCCCAAACCACCCCACCTTAAACGAGATTTCAGGGGGTGGCCACTCTATCTTATCCCACTGGGGTTAACTAAAGACTCTTACTGTCCCAAAACGGCCCCCCAAAATGCAGAGAAAAAATAAAAAAAGCACCAACCTTACAAACAATCATTGAAAAACACCGTGGAGGTGGGGTGGTGCAGGAAACCAAAGGAGGTTAAATTCCCCCTTTTATAATTTTAAAAAATATGTCCCAAATACAACTTTAGTTCTCCCAGAAAAACTTTTCTGAGAAAAACAGCGAACCTGGTCCCATGGCAGCTGCGCACATAATTATAATGCACACAGCCAATTCCAGGGCACACCAAAAAAAAAAGGGACAAAAAAAACACATGGAAATCCCAAAGAAGATTTTATGTATCTACAATGATGAAAAAAACTTGAGATTTTTAAAATTATCCCGCGCCCTTTTTTTAATACATCCCCCTTTTTTGATACAATCCCCCCTTTTTTATACAAGCCCCCTTTTTTTGATCAAGGGGCGCCCTTTCTGATACAATGCCCCTTTTTTGATACATGCCCTCTTTTTTAAACACATGCCCCTTTTTTTGAACAATGCCCCCTTTTTTGCAATGCCCTTTTTTTGATAAATGTAAGGCGCATTAATAATCATGAAAAGTATACCTACCAATTTTTAGAAAGTATCGGATTTTCAGGCACTTTACACTATTTAATGCCCTAAAACTGGCATAGATACGCCACTTTGGGGCATTTCGCCCTTGTGTATAAACAGGATGGGGTTTAAATTCTCTAAATCCTTCTTTTAGCAAACTCATTCATCCTAGTTTTCCACCTCTCCCGATTGTTTTGGGCCCCATAAAGAGTTTTGCAGACAAAAAAGTTCTTTTCCTTTTATGACTGAGGTTGATCAAATGTTCTTTTAATGTGACATGGGTTTTGTTTAAACCTTTGTTTCCCCTGACTGAAGTTCAGCAAACTTTTCCTCTCCAGTAACTTAGGCCACCCAATTTTTGACTGTTGGGGTTTCTTCTGTGGGTCAATGAATACTAAGTAACTTCAGAAATTTTGAAATGCAGAGTTTTTACTATTACACATCTCGCTGAGCACCTTTTTGGTCTCTGGGGAGAATTCGTATCCTTTTTGTTTCACTGTAGCCACCAGGAAATCCTTCCTTTTTAGAGCTTCCCTTTTTTTACCTTTTCTCTAGGGAAAATGCACAAAACTTTACTTCCAAATATTTTTTATGGCTTTAATTTGGCTTCTTCTGTTCCATTGCTCATAGATTTTTTTTTGTACTTCCCTGGAAACTGTTTTTTAAAAGCCAAACATCATTAATTTCTTCTCCCCCCAAAATGTTTTTTTGGTACTCGATCAAAAAGCTACTTTTCCACTTTTACAAAGAGTTCGGTTTTTCCTTTGCGAAACCAAATCTTTTTTGGGGGGTTAAAGGGGGAAGTATCGGAACACGATTTCCATTTTTTTTTTAATTGGCTTTGGGCTTTCCACTGTGTATTCATTCAATTTTCAGCAGCAGGGCTTTGGCATTTTTTCCAAATTTGTGATTTCACTATCTCTTCTAGTTTCTTGCAATTCATCTTTTCTATGGAGCAATATACAATGTATATCTAGTAATCATCAAAAAAATTAGAAAATATTCCCTTTTTTCCATGTTTTAGTACTCTTGGACCACACCACTGTATGAATCGTCCAGTGGGTGGCTGTGTATGGTGCGTGTTTAGGAAATTTTTTTCTTGTCTTTTTCAGCTTTCCCGGGATTGTAACTATAGAACCATCTTTGATATTATCTTTTGCAAGAGTATGACCCCCCTCTTGTGTGAGAAGCGTCTCCAAAAATAATTGAAGTAAGATGAAAGAAGACCACTCGAGCAAAATATAATTTTGAGAGCTGGGTCAAACGACCATCGGTCCCATCAAACATCTTTGCACGATGATTTGAAACTGCTAATTTTAAAGTGAAAGATTTTTAAGTGATTTGAAAAAATCCAAAAGGGCAAATGGGCATAAGGGGGCCAGAGGGAAAGGGTTTTTTGTAAATACCTATCTTAATTCCACACCTCCCATGCCCACAATGCATCTACCTTTTAGCCCCTTCCCCTTTTACGTAACATCCAGTCTCACACCCTGAAAAATTTTATCCCAAAATTTTTGCCTCTCTCCTCCCCCCCACCCCTTTTTAAAATCCCCACACATTTTTTCCCTTTTTAACTACCCAAAAATGTGGTTGCCCTAGTTTTTCCCCAAAACCCCCGGGTCATACTCCCTCACTTAAATCTTCTGTCCTTTTTCATTCTCTGCTTTTGTGCAGGTGAATTTTCTCCTAACCCCCGGTCTCCCTTCCCCTTTTCTGTATCCACCTCCCCTTTCCCTAGAAAAACCCCGTAACCCGTTTTGTATTGCTGTAAATCTTTTTCCCGTTTCCCTTTAAATTTGCCCGTGGAACGTCCGATCTGTTGGCAACAAACTCACTGCCGGGTTATGATGTTTTTTTTCTCATTCCCCAAACCCGCTGGCCCTACAGAAACAAGGGTCCCGCCAGGGATAACAAAAGAAGCCAGGGCCCCAAAGCAAATTTTTGGGTGGGGCACCCCACCCCACCCCCCCTTTCCCCCCCCCTGCCAGTAAGTACCAGGCCCTGCTGTTTGATAATGTTTGAAAAATGCAAGGGGAAAAACCCCCCCAAACATTTTTACCATCAACTGCTGCCAAACAAATCCCCCTATACAAGACCAAAAATTACCCAAAAACAAAATAAATTAAAAAATTGGACCTTTTTTTAAACCACCAAACATGACCACAAATTTCCCCCAATATTAATTTAATAATACCCCCACACTATTATGTTTAGTACCAAAACCCAAAAATAACCGCCAAAATAGTTTCCAAAAAAAGGGGAAAATAAATAGGTACACATCCTTTAAAAACTGTATATTTAAAACCCCTACAGTGACCCTATATGGTAACACCTGTAACAGCCTTTTGCGATGTTTTATAAACCCAATACAGTGAGCCTATTGTGGGAAACCAATTTTAAAACAGGCTCTGTAGACATTAAATGATTACAGTGTAGTTACATTTGTGAATCAAGGTGATGTTTCTTTGAAAGAGTCTTGCAATTTCCCCTTTTTTTCTGCATCCGGGCCCTTTGCCATATGATGACATCTCCCGACCATTGCCCCTGCAGATTTAGACACAAAAATCTTTGAATCCCGGGCTTTTCCAGCCCCCCCCCCTGGGTATATGGGGGTCCATTTGGCAGGCAGGGTTTAAAAAGCTTAGGGAGCCATACAGGGAGACAGGGGTTAAAGGGGGATATATTTGGGGCCCTTAAAAGTAGGTTTAGGTATTTTAAAGGGGCCCCCTATAAATAGGGCAGGCAGGCTTTTGGGGGCTTTTATGGAAAGGGAAAAATTTAGGGGGTATAGGGGGTTTATAGGAGACAGGGTTCCCCGGAGCTATAGGGGTTAATTTTAGGCAGGGAAACTTAGAGCTATTTTAGGGAGCCTTTTGGGGGGGTATAGGCAGGGTGGGGGGTAAAAAAGGGCAGGGGGGAGGGGTATGCAGGCAGGCCCGAGGGTTTTTCTAGGCAGGCGGGGGGTATCTAGGGAGGCTGGGGGGGTTAAACTAGGCAGGGTAGGGGGGTATAAAGGGAGGGCCCGGGGGGGAAAATAGGGGAGGGTTAAAAGGGTTAGGCGGCTTGGGTATACAGGGAAAGGGTTAGGGGTATAAGGGGGCTTAGGGGGTATATAGGAAGCTTTTGGGGGGAAAAAAGGGAGGTTAGGGGTAAATTGGCCGGCTTGGGGGTTTTATTTGGTAGGGTTAGGGGAAAACAGGCAAAGGGTTAGGGGGTTACATGGCAGGCTTTTTGGGGAAAAAGGCAGGCTTGTGTGGTTTAAAAAGGAAAGGGTTAAGGGGGGATTTCGGGCAGGCTTTTGGGGGGTATTTCAGGCAGGGTTAGGGGGGATAAAAGGCAGGCTTTGGGGCCAGGTAAAATAAGAACCCCCGCCCCTCGGGGTGGGCCCCGCTGGGGCCTCTCTGCACTCTCTGCTCACGCGGGCGGCGTGGTGATGTTATGTCACCACCGCGGGCCCCCGTGATCCCCAGAGGGGCCCCAAAGGGGAAATAAACAGAGCGGAAACGACCGGGGCCCGTTCTGCAAAAATCCGGGGAGCGCTGCCTTTTGAATGCTCGGGCCGGAGGGGCCCGGGGTTTTTCAGAGGGCCCTTTTGCGCCGGGGGCCCCCGCTTCCGCGCCGCCCCCGTGAAAAATGTTTTAAATTCACTGCCGGGGGCCCAGGGGGGGCCCTTACCCCGGGGGGGGGGAAACAGTAACAGCTGCCCCGGGGAGCGGGCCCCCCCTAAAGCACGGGCCCGGGGCAACTGCTACGTCGCTCCCCGGGGTATTTCGCCCCTGATCCGCCTTTGACACCGCTTCCCTTTGCCCTCACCAATGGGGGCCTACACTTCACCCACCCCCCAACTGAAACAGGTGGGGGTGGGTCGGATCTTCTCTCTCCACACTCCCATTACCAGGTCATTCCTCACGCCCCCTCCCCATTTTCCCCCTCCTTTGAAGTCCACACCATTGACTTTTTTTGGCCCATTGCCCATCAGATTGCATTTGTGTATAGACCCCTGGCTCACCCCCCCTTTCTGGATCTTTTCGCTCCGGGCCCCCCTTTTTTCCTTCTGAAATCCCCCATTCTCATGGGTGATTTAAACCCCCCATTGATGCCCAGTCCCTTTGCTCTCAGTTTCTTTCCAACCCCCTTTCTTTGGGCCTTGCATTTTTCAGACCCCCCCACCCCAAGGGGGACATTCTCTTATCGGGTCTTCTGTATTTCATCAATTTTTAACCTCCCCAAATTTCCCCTTATGCTCTCTCTGAATAACCCTTTCTTTACATCAAAATTAAACCCTTCTCGGACAACCCCCCTTAAACCCATTCGAATTTCCATCCATTAACACCCGGGAACCATAGACACTACACCCTCATCCCTCCAATTTTCCCCCCTTCCTTCTCCCTGGTTAAAAAGTACAAAAAAATTTCCACAAAACCCTGGACATTTTGGCACCAACCAAAGGTCAGACCCCGCACCCTTGGGGCCAACGCCCAGACTCCCATCTGCGGGGGATGTTAGGTGTGTGAGCATTGTGGAAAAAAGCAAACTCCCGCAGTTTTCTCCACTATAAATTCATGCCGGCTTACCACATTTCCCTTCACTGGCCAAACAAAAATTTTACCTCCCTATCTCAACCTTACTAACCCCAAAATGCCTGTTTTCATTTCCACCCCCTTTCCCTAAAGCTAGGCCCCGGCATCCCTCTGTGTAAGGGGCCCCCCACTTAAAAGAAAAAAATTAACGGTTGGCTAACATTTTTCCCAAAAACCCCCAAGACTACCCCGTCCCCCCCGCACTCCTCTAGTCGCTTCCTTTTGACAGAAGAAGAATATCCGGTTCCCCTGTTGTCGCCCCACCTGCTTGTGCCCCCATTCCCCCCACCTTCTCCATCTTTTTCTCCAGTGCCTTTTCCCCCTCACTAAAATCTGACCCCTCTCTCTCCACGGGGATCTTTCCACCCCTTTAAAAGGTACATAACTCCTTACAAAAAAAGCCCCCCTGGACCCACCCGCGCTCCCAAATACCAACCGTCTCAAACTTCCCTTCTTTTAAAAACCCCTGGAATGTTTGTTGCATGGGGCTGCGCGGTCCCTTCCCCGGGGCCCCCCCCTGCCGCGGTGGACGGCGCGGGGGGCCACGGCCCCCCCAAAACCACCCCCCTGAAAACCCAAGGTCTGCGCCTGCCCCTTTCCGTCCACGTTCCGGTGTACGCTGCCCCCTGCCCCGGCCCCGAGTGCCCGGCCCCAGGGGGCGGGAAACGGCTGTTGTTTTAAAGGGCCAGTACCCCGTTGGGTAAATTTCCCGGGTGGCCAAAAAGAAAACGGCCCCACACTTCTGCCGACTGTTGGTGTTTTGCCTAGTTCTGAGTGTTGGAAATCCTGTTAATTTACGGTACCAGTCCTTCCTACGTTTTT
The DNA here is from genome assembly GCA_025379985.1 of Phyllomedusa bahiana. Classification (NCBI taxonomy): domain Eukaryota; kingdom Metazoa; phylum Chordata; class Amphibia; order Anura; family Hylidae; genus Phyllomedusa; species Phyllomedusa bahiana. The sequence continues at coordinate 14,900 of JAODAL010071174.1, forward strand.
CCCGACCCCGCTGTTTGCCACTGCCCTGCCCGCCTTCCAGAACCCCTTTCCCCCCGTCCTGCCTTCTCCCTTTCCCCAAATCGCTTTTTTGGATTCCTATTCTGTGCTCGCAGTAAAGGCTGCCATCGGGAAGCAAATCCGTCGGGGGGGCGACCTGGGACTCACCCCACAGCAATCCCATCCGTTGGTGAATACCGGGGGGCTATTTTAAACCCCTCACGGCGGGGCTTAGTTTCATCCTTGCGGGGTCCAGCGGTCCACCAACCCCCACGACAGTTGGCCATGGATTTCGCCGGGTTTCCCTGCCCCAATCCCGGGGCATCAGCGGCCATCGCCCAGAGCCAGCGATTGACAGTCGCGGGATGAGCGAAACCCTTTCGGCCCTTTTACCTTGCCCGCGGTCCCCCCCCACCCCCGCACACTTGTCCTACGCCAGGCCCACCCCGCTCCCCACCCGGGGGCCCTTTTTGACTGCCACTCCCCCCTTGCTAGATGGGACCCCCAAGAAGGCAGGGTTTATTTCAATGTCAACCCCTTAAAAAGTTGGGGCGCAAATTCCCCACCGAGGGGTAGGTACCTTTATAATTGCCCCCTTTAAGGGCAAGTGGGGGCCACCGCTATGGACCCCAGGGAACCCCTGTGTAATCTCCCAAACTTTCCCCCAGGGGGTTCCACACCCTCTTCAGGAAACCCGGGCCCCCCTCTTTTTCCTGTCAGCTCTGCTCCTT
>JAODAL010071175.1:0-15627 GCA_025379985.1 Phyllomedusa bahiana
CAAAATAAATTTACCACGGGGGCCATATAATCCTACTACAAGGGGCCCATATATCTCTACCTACAGGGGCAAAAAATTTTCTCCACTGGAATGGTACATAAAAACCCGAACCATACAATATAAACATATGTGTTTTATAGTGGTTACAGTTTGGGAGCCCCAAAACCCAAAACCAAATAAAAAAATCACTGGCCAAATGACTATAAATCAGAGACAAACAAATTCCTCTTGGGCCTGTTGGAAATTATGAACACTTTCTATTTGAGACTGAAGAACTAATAAATCATTTAATTCTATATGGTTTTCTTTGACAATTTACTTCTCGGACAAAATTAAGACTAATGTAGACGGACAATTATAAAGAGCCTTATATTTTTTTTTTGGAAACCAAACGAACTTCCGACCAGGGAGCCAGGAAGTGTTTGGCAGAGGAGAGAGGCAGAGGAAAAAGGAGGACAGAGATGGATCACCAGCAGTGAGTTGAATAAGGATTAAGGGGCAAAGCCTAGAAGGAGACCACAGAAAAGGGGATTTTTTGAAATCTGGGTGGGAGATGATGAGGACATGGATTAGCATTTTTGCTGAATCAAAGTCAAGAAAGTACTGGAAATATATTTTAAGTGGAGGTGGGAGGAGATGGTCAGGACTTGGATGTTGGGTTTGAGAAAGGCCAGAGTCAAAATTTATCCTGAGGCAGTGAACTTTTACAGGAAGAGAGGGCCATGACCGTGTAATCGTCGATGTAGAGGATCTATATTGAGTTTTGAGACAGTTGGAGAAGCAGTAGGATATGCAACAAAAAAATATCCTGCAACCACATAAAGTATCCTGGGCATTAAGTATATATAAAACTTGGCTTTTATTCCATTAATTAAAATGACAGGTATACATCTTTTAGCACAAGGGCTAGCTGATGCGTTTCCACTGCTGCCTTAGTCATAGCACATTTGAAGGAGGATATGGGTGATAGATGTTCTGGGATCCTTGAAAAGAGAGAGTTAACATCGGGCCCGAGCTCTAGATTTGAGTTTTGGTGTCACAGTTCACGCCGCGGTCCCCTGCCATGGACCGCCACGTGCGTCCTTCCTGATACTTCCTGTCCTTTGCTTCCTGGGGTCCCTGTTGCACACGTGCCCCCCAGGGGGGGCCCCGGCAGCTTCCTGCCCTTTATAGGTTACTTGCTCGTCATTCCTCTTTTCCTATGACCCCCACATAAGAGGGAATTCCTGCCCCTTTTTTCGGTCATCCATTGCAGTGCTGTTTTTTTGCGTCCATGCTGAATTCCATCTCTAGCTCCTGCCATTTCCCCTTGGACTTAACCCCTGAATGCTGGTCCAGTTTTTTGTAGCATCAAGCTTTCCCACCAAGTTTGTCTGTCTCCTTCCTGTTTTGCCAATCCTTTCCGTGATCCCTGTCTTGTTCCAGCTTACCTGCCTATCCCCGTCGACCTCTTATCCTGCTTGTTTTAAATGTCCGTTCCTGCCGTGGCCTGATATGGGGACATATATCCAGCACCTATGTCCGTCTACCATCCCTGTTTCCCCGTCCTGCACCCGGCTGTCACCGCAGGTACCATTAGGGGTAGCGACCTGGGGTCCCCCCCACTAAACTGTTCCCGCTTTGGGCGGGCTCCGGTGAAGACCAGGGGGTCCCTTTAAACCCCGGCGTGGTCTCCATATACCCTCTCCCTGCGTGACTACAGTGGGTCCACACCTGGGTGCACGGTCGCCTTCAACGATCGTTGTCGCCGCACCTTTCAGTTGGCAGCATACAAGTGGTACTGAAAGTCATGTGATGCTTATGTACTACACATAAGTGTGCTTCTGTTCTTTGTTGTTTCAGCGTTTCTTTATATCATGTGATGCTATAAATTCACTGAGGCCAAGAGTATAGAGAGAAGAGTAGTGGGCCCAGCATTGACCCTTAAGAGATACCAATAGAGAGAGGGCAACAGTAAGTGGTGGAGTGAGAGTGAGAAATGCTGAACATCTGATCGTAGAAGTAAGAGGAGATTCAAAAAGGGGCCAACTTCTTGATGCCAAAGGAAGAGAGAATTTGTAAGAGAAGGGAGTGATTAACTATGTCAGAGGCATAGGACAGATCTAGGAGGAGGAACACAGAATAGTGGTGTGAGGCTTTTTTTGCTACAATCATTGGCAACTTTGGTTAGGGCAGTTTTAGTAGAGTAGGTCGAAAACCCCAAATTTTATAAGTCAAGAATACTTAGAAAAGAAATATGGCGGACAGTTAAGATATCCCCCTCTTTTGGGGTTTTTTTAAAACAAAGAAATTTTAAGAATGGGGAAGGGGATGATTTTAGCATAGATTACGCATTTTTAAAAGAAGAGGGAAAGATGCCAGATTTTTTATGAGGGGTTTAAAAGAAGGGGAAAAGGGCTGGGAGAAACAGTATGGGGAAGGCAAGGGGCTGAGGGGTCAATAGAAGGTTGGTTTTGGGAAAAATATGTGGAAAAATGCATGAGTAGGGCAAAGCTTTATGGGAGAGGGACAGGGGGCGAAAAATAGAAAATTTGCAGGAATTGCAAGGGAATTTCCTTTGATGTTGTCGATCTTACTTTTGGAGCGTGTGGCAAAATCTTCAGGAATGAGAGAGGGGTTTGGGGAACGGGCAACAAGGGGGTATTAAACATTGTTTGGGGCTGTGGAAAAGTTTTTGAAGGGAAAAGGGTCTGCTTGTATGAATGAAAGTCTTCTGTGGAGTGGAGCAGCCCTGGAAACTTGCCTCACATCTTTTGTAAACCTGTTTTTCCCAGGCCCTTTTAAATTTGGTTGAGTTCTGTTGAAAAGAATGGGCATCAAAGTCGGGGGGGAAAATTGTTGTTAGAGAATTCAGGGGGCGTGTCAGTCATAAAGTGCAGATATGTTAACGAGGTAAAAAGAGATCAAAGTTTGGGGATCCCAATTTTGAAAATTCCTGCAAGGGTGTGTTCGTTTCTGGAGGGACAGTTGACAGCAGGAGGGGAGAGAAAGTAAGCAGATTATGGTCTGATATTGGAAAAAAAGAGTTTGAAATGTTAGATAGGGTGCAGATGTGGGTGAAAATGGGATCCATCTATGTGTCCCTCTTTGTGAGTGGTTCCAAAGGACCACTGTGAGAGACCAAAGGAGGAGGAAAGCGATAGGAGTTTTGTGGCAGCTGTGTTGTGCGTGTCAATGGGGATGTTAAAGTCTCCCATAATGATAGTGGGGATGTCAACAGATAAAAAGTGCAAAACCTGGGGGGTTAAAAGTATCAAAAAAAGGAAATTTGAGGAGACAGGCGGTCAGTAGATGATGGAAACTTAGATGTTGGAGGGAGTGTAGATGTGGACAGAGTGCACCTCATAAACAGGGAGGATGGAAGGCTTAAGGCGGGTCTGGGACAAAGGAACAGTTATCTGACAGGAGAAGGCTAACACCTTCATCATGGTTGCTGCCAGGAGACAGGGTGTGGGTAAATTGAAGCTAATTAAAAAATTGCATGAGGGGGATGTTTTGAGGGTTTCAGACAATTAAATACAACCCCCTTCTATTGTTTAACACCAGAGGTAAGGTAGCCGGGGCACCAAAAAATACCCAAAAAAAAAAAAAGAATACATCCCAACGCACAAAGAACTAAAAATTTAACTTTTTTTTTACAATTGTTTTAAAAAAACTATAATTCAAATTGTATACGAACCGCTCGGGCACCTCCTATCAGAGGGCAGTAGCGCTAAAGATTCTTATAATAAGGGGGAATTTAATAAAGGCCGGGAAATGTCAAACAGGGAATTTGCCAAAGGTACTAACCCTGCAAAACGTTTTTAAAGCAATTGTAATAAAAGTTAATTTTTAGTTCTTTGTGCCGTCGGTATATTACTTTTTTTTTTTTTGTCAAAAAATTTCCATCAGATAGGTTGTGTATAATGATAAGGTCAGGGAAAAAAGGGGATTTGTTGCCCACAAATTGCATTCCAAAGAGCTCTTAACAGATGGAGAGAGGTGACAGGGGTCAGGGAAACACGTTTGAGGTTTAACCCCTTACCACTTTGGCCGACCATAGGGAAATGTCGGGTAGGGTTCCCCAAAGGGGCCGAGAACGTCAAGCAGATCTTGGCGCTCGAGCGCAGCGCGCAAGATCGCGGCTTGAACCGGCGGAAATATTACCGCTGGCACATCCCGCACCCCCACGGCCGATGCCCCCCGGCCGCGGGGAAATTAACCCCCCCATGTCGCGACATCGGGTCGCGACATCGGGGGCAGCGGGGCAGGAGTGAGCCCCGCTCCCCGCCCGCCCTGGGAGCAAAAGGCCTGAGCGCCGGTAGAATCCCACCGAAGCCCTAACGCGAAGACAGCATCCGGGTTGTCGGGACATCACATCCCACAATGCATTGTGGGCACGTGACAGACATTTGCCATGGAACCAGAAATACAGCTAAAACTGTATCTGATGATCTTTTGCATGAATGATCTGACATCGTTCATGAAATTTCCCCCCCGGGGAAAAAGTTAAAAATATGAAAAATTTAAAAAAAAAATTAAAAAAGTAAAACACAAACACAAAAAAAAAAAAAAAACACGTACACGCCCTTTTCCCCTTTAAAACCCCAATCCCCCTAAAAAAATAAAAAATAAATAAAGTACCCTTTTGTATCGCCCGCGTGCGTAGCGACCCCCCCCATAAATCTTTCAGTTAATTAAACCCGAACGGTGAACCCTAAAAAACCCCCAAAAAAACAGTAAAGAATAGCGATTTTTGTTCACCCGCGCACAAAAAATGGAGTAAAAAGAAATCAAAAACTCTACAACATAAAAGTGATGCCAATTAAAACGTCGTTCATCCCGCAAAAAAAAGCCCCTTACACAGCTCTGTAAACGGAACAATTAAAAATTTCTGGCATTAAAAAACAGCATAAATATTGTTTTAACAAAAAAAAAAACTTTTTTTTTCAAAAAAAATTGTGCTTTCAAATAAAAAAACTACAAAATTGGGTATCACCGTAATCGCTAAACCCACAAAGTAAAACTAACTTTCACGGATATTCCCGGGTGAACGCTATTAAAAAAAAATAAAAAACACTGCGGGGATTGCATATTTTTCTTCACCCTACCTCCAAAAAACAGATTTAAAAGCGAATAAAGTCTTGTCCCCCCAAAAATATTCCCAAAAAAACGTAAAACCACCCCGCAAAAAAAAAGTCCCTATACAGCCCATAAACAGAAAAATAAAAAAATTTATGGCTCCAACTGCGGTGATGAGGGTTTTTTCCTTTTTTTAAATAAAAGTGTTTTAATTGTGTAAAACATTTAAAAAAAAAAAAACAAATATAAAATGTGGGGTCGGGGTTTAAACGTATCAACCGCGAGTAAACTACATGCATTTATACCGCAATGACCGCGAAAAAAAAAAAATAAAAAAAACTACCAGATTTCTTTTTTTGACAAAAGGGTTCAAAAACCTAAAAAAAGTGTCAAAAACATCATATCCCCCCTAATGGAACAATAAAAAAAATAAAATCATCTCGAAAAAACAAGCCCACAAAGCCTCCATATGCAAAAAAATTAAAAAGCTATGGCTGTCCCAAAAACACAACTTAAAAACGCAACTTTTTTTAAAAAAATCGCTTTTATTTGAAAAGTAATAAAAACATAAAAAACAAAAAAAAATTTATACATTGTAAATTGTACCGACCCCCCTATAAAGTTATCCCTCATTTATCTCGTATGGCGAATACTGTAAAAATAGCCCAAAAACAATGGGGGGAACTGCGTTTCCCCCCCATTTCCATGGCCCCAAAGCAAAAAAAAACTACGGGGAAAACCCGTGCGCCCCAAATCAAAAACACCCTTAGGTGAAACCCTGAGGGCATTGAATCCAAAAGGGGGGAACTTCTGGAAGGTTCACCTGTTTTTTTACTTTGGGGGCTTTGGAGATGCGACAGGGCCCCCCCAAACTGTCGCCAAAAGCCAAATAGCACTCCCCCCTTGTAACCCCCTGCCAGCGCCCAAACAGCAGTTTTACACCCACATGTAGGTATTGCCGAAATGGGAAAAAATTGCGTAACACAATTTTTGGGGGTTTTTTTCCAAATTCCCGTAAAAAATTAAACATTTTTAGCTAAAATTTCAAAATTTTGGGAAAAAAAAATTTTTTTTTTTATTTTCAGAGCCGAACGCTAAAAAAATTTGTGAAACCCTTGGGTAATAACTCACTACACACCTGGATATTTTCCGTAAGGGGGGGAGTTTTTTCCAAAAAGGTTTTTTTTAGGGGTATTTATTAAGTTTTGGGGAAACTTAGGGTCCCCAAACCCCGAAAAGGGCCCCCAAATAAAATTGTAATAAAAATGGGGCCCAGATCCATAGGGGCTCCTCCTATTCGGGGCTTGTGGGTTTAGCCAAATAATCATAGGGGCCCCATTGGGTATCTCTAAAAGCCAAATTGGGGAATCAATATTAATTTGCATTTTCCCGATCACATTTTCCGTATTCTTGCAAAATGATAAAAATTTAAAATCTTTTCAAAAAAATGAAATTTTGAAAAAATTTAGTTCCCCTTTGCTTTTAAATTTCCGTAAACCCTAACGGTTAATAAACTCAAAAAGCGGTTTTTGAAATATTTTAAGGGTGTAGTTTCTTAATGAGGTCATTTAGGGGGTATCTAACATACAGGTCAAAAAGTCCACGTTAAACTGGACTGGCCCAAAAAATTATATTGCCAATTTTTTTTGAAAATTTGAAAAAACACAAATTTATAAGCCCCCAATGCTAAAAAAAAAAGACTTTAAAAAAATGATCCAAAACAGCAACAATGGGAAAGCTAGTTATAAACAATTTAGTGGGGAAAAAACACGTCTTACATGCAAAAATTTTTGAAAATTTTAAATTGGTTTAAAATTTTCCCATTTTTTACTAATTTGATATTTTTTTACAAAAAAAAATCATTTTTTGACCAAAATTTCTTATTACTTAAAGCACAATGTGTCACGAAAAACACTCTGAAAACACAAGGATAGGTTAAAGTGTCAAAAAAATTATTCCCCACATAAAATGACACATGACAATTTTCAAAAATGGGGGTCTGTCAAAGGCCAAAACTGGCTCCGGGGGTAAGGGGTTAAAAAGTTAAAGGATTTTTGGGGGTTTAAACCCAAAAGAAAGGGGGCAAAAAACGGGGGATGGGTCGAGAGGGGAGATAATCCCCACACGGGGAGAAGCAAACATGTAAATAGAGCATAAGGGGGTTGTGTGGGGTTTGAAAGGAAATTCTTGATGCTGTGTTTTCTGCAGGACAGGATGTACTTTTTGACAGAACCAAAAATTTTCTTTACAGGCTACCCCCCACAATCTCCTTTTGGGGGGAAAGGTTTTTTTTAATCGGGCTTCAAAAAGGCTGCGTCCCCCCACTGCAAGGACAAATCCCGGTTGGTTTACCCGGGCCCGGGGCAATTCCTTTTTTGCGGCCGTCCCCACCCATGGGGGGGGACAGCTTTTTTCCCCATCGGAAAAAAGCCCCCCCCTTCACATTCCAAGAAGTTCCGTCCGAAAACCGGGCAGAAGATTGTTTTTTGTTGAATTTTTTGTGCTGACTTGTCCCCCACGCACGGGTTTTCCATAGAGCACCTTTGTCTCTTTTCGGCCATTTTTCAGGGGGTCGCAAAACCGAAAACCACCAAAAAAACCGTTGAAAACCCCGGCAGTGGGGACAGCCCTAAAGGTTAAAGGCTGTGATCGATTTTACTCTGAACCTGGCGGCAAAGGCAGTCCTGCGAACAGACCCATTACCTGCCACGTATGGTGCGGGCTCAGCAAGTGAGCCTGCTCCATACCTATTTACTGACGTCATGCCAAAAAAAATACTGCAAATGTTGGTAATGCGTAAAAAATATAATAGCTTCCTCCATGAAACAGTAATATGCATGACCATGAGCTTTTTTCTAGTATGGCTGCTCAGCTTCATTTTCTTCAATGAAGCTGAGCTGCAGTACCAAAAACTAGCCCATGGACAAGTGTGGCATCATTTCTGGGAAAAAGTGGACTAGGCCCTAAAGCAACAATACATGTTAGTGTTCATGTTCTAAAGATTCTCTGCAAAATGAAAATTGGGATCTGAAGTGTTGGTATGGACAATTCTCCACATTTCATTCACACTACTTTTCATAATTCTTACCAACATTAAACACCATCAGGCCGGACAGATAGGGAAGGTACGACCGCCTAGGGTGCTACACATCATAGGGGGAAAAGGGGGGACAAGAGCATAGTGGGCTGAATTTTTCTTTTGGGGGGGGGGGGCTTTGTCCCTTATTTGCCTAGGGCACCAGAATACCTTGTCCCAGCCCTGACACCAGTTCAATGTAAGCTGACCTTGCAATTTCCTTCCCCCCCCCCCCCCCAAAAGCCACCCAAAATAAAAAAAAAAAAAAAAAAAAAAAAACCCAATTTTTTTTAAGAAAAAAAAAAAAAACATAATATTCATTCCTGTCCCTTAAACAGTAGTTTGGAAGCTGGAGCGTGTGGTGTGTATTTTGTATTGGGGGCGTGGATTTCCATCCACTGGGACCAATTTGGGAAAAAAATTTTAAAAAATAAAATTTTGGGGGGTGGGTGAGTTGACACACATTTTTTAAAGTGTAGGGGAAAGTTAAAAAAATAAAGTATGAACACAGCCTTAGACTCCATTTCCTGGCTTGTATTGTCATTTAGTTCTCAATTTTGCTTGTCATTACTACACTTCTGTCTACTCCCTGACACTGCATTGTGCATCTGTTGTTTCAACCTTATTTCCTGGCTTATTTCATCATTTGTCTGCAGCCATCATTCATCAAAAGATATGGCCACTAACTCAGGTATTATACTGTAAATTCATAGAAGGATAGTCAATTGTGAACATCAGGGAATTTTTTTTTTGGGCCCGCACCTCATTTTTTTGGTTTTAAAAGCAACAGACAAAGAGTATTCACTATTTACAATCATTCTCATATGGGCAGTTAAAGTTTAAGAAAAATGATTTATTTAGTCAACAACACAAAATTTTGTAAAAACAGGAAGTGGAAATGAATGTTTCAAAATCCTGTTGAAGGAGTCTGCTTTTCTGAAGTCAAGACTAACATCAAAGAACTAAGTGGACTTACAACAACAGTCAGTAAGTTTGTTATTCCTTTGAAAAATTTAAGGATTTCTTTTTTTACACTATCTTAATTTGCAGGTTATTTCTTTATATAATATGGAAACAGTAAAACAATAACCCTGTATGCTTTATACTGATTCCCTTTAATTATTTATATATATAATAATTAAAATTATATATAAAAAAGTTTAAAAAATTTATATTTATATATAAAAATAATAATATATATATATATATAACACATACATAATTTTTTTAAAATTTAATATTTATTAAAATTTTTACTTATTCACAAAAGTAGATGTAGAGTCTTTATCTGTTTTTTTTTGCTATAATCTATATATAAATAAAAATTTCATAAAATAGATATAATACTATATTTAAAAAATATATAATGTATAATAGATATATAAATATTTAATGTAATTATATATTTTATATCTGTATAAAAGACAAATTTTAACCCTAAAATGGGGAAATTTACAGCATTTAAACTATACAAATAAGAATAATGTCTGAAAAAACATAGAAAAGGGGGTGGGGTTACAGTTTTGCGGGGGTAGACATTATATAGTGGTTTATGGCTTTAGGAATACATTTACTATGAGAATGTAACTTTGTTTGATGAAGAATAGGGGTCAGGAGTTCCAAGGAAGATACTTGTCATGTTTCGCACGGACGCCCTTGCTCCCCCGCCCCCCCCTCCCCCCTAGGCCCAATCCACTTACCCCCACCTCCTGCTCTGTCCCTCTGCCCGCGGTGCGCCGGCCCTGCTCCCTAGGGCGCGCGCGCCCGGCAGTTTAAATCAAAGGGACATGCAAAACCGTAACCCGGGGCCCTTCCCGGGCACCCCCTATTCAAGCCTGCTTCTTCCGGGGACCCCTGCCCAACTTTATCCCATTGCCTATATGAAAGCGTTCCCCGAACCTTGCTTATTAATTGTCCCGAACCGCTTGCCTACGTTTTTTACCACGAATCTCTGCCGCCTGCCCCGACCTTTCCTTTTCCTTCCCCCACTCGAGCCTGCCGACGAATCGTACCTTTGCCTACCCTTTTCCGCCACCGCAAACAAGTTCCGCCCGTGGGGGAAACGACATGGAACTCCCGCCGCAGCAAGTCATCCCCCTTTGCGGCGGCCCCTGGTAATACCGGGACCTATTAATTCCACTCCCCTTGGGGGGGGGCTTCCACCTCCTTGCGGGGTCCAGCAGATCCACTACCGCAGACTGTTACATTTACCATATGGATGGTAAATTGATTTTAGCCATTTTAGCATATAGATAGCCAAGAATCATTAAATGCTTCCCCTTTATCACATACAAGTTTGGACTGATGTTCCTCAGATTTTCAAGGGTTCTTCCATGGAGAAGAGTTGACACTTTTTTAGCTGTTGTCTTATTAAAATTTAAGGGTTTTTGGGGTTTTTAATTTTTGGATTCACATATAGCGTTTGGGCACTTGTATAGTTATTTGGTGCATGTTAAAGGATGTTGCAGTCCATTTCAAAATGTATATGTAATTCAACAGCACTAAAAAGTGACCTTATTCCAAGTGCAGAAGATCATTAGATCATATAGTAATGTGACTCAGACAACATGTGAAGTTTCAGACCCACCAGGATCCTATTCGTATGTGTCCAGAATGTTGGGAAGGGGTTTCACTTTTTTGCCTCCATTGCTGGCATAGAGAAAGAATGGCATTTATATTGAATTCCTTTAAAACATTCGGGAAATGATCAAAAATTACAAAAAACTCCACATAATGTAAATTGGGAAATCATTTTTTTGGGAAGAAATTGGGTCGGTTTCCTAATCTTAGCCAATGTACAGTAATGTTTACTTTATTCGTATGATTTATTCTATACAATTTCCTGTAGTTATAAAAAATTTAAAGTGGGTACGAAAAGTTTTCAACCCCTTTTTCATTTTCACTCTTTCTTTCATTCCACCATTGGTAAGATCAAAAAAGTTCATTTTTTCTCTTAATGTACACTCTGCACCCCATCTTGAAAAAAAAAAACAAATGTAATATTTTTTGCAAATTTTAAAAAAACAATAAAAAAAAAAATATCACAGGGATTTAAGTATTCAGACCCTTTGCTCGGCACCTATTTCCTTTTTGATCCTCCTTGAAATAGTTTTTAAACCCTTTATTGGAGTCCACGTGTTTTTAATTTTAAATTGATTAGGAAAGGCCCCACACCTGTCTATATAAGACCTCACAAACTCACAGTGCATGAAGAACCCTGAAACATGAGGTCTAAGGGAATGCCCAGAAGGAATTTTTGCAGGCACAAAGGCCAAGTTACAAAAGAATTTCTGCAGGACTCAAGGTTTCCCAAGAGCACAGGACCTCCATAACCAAAATGGAAAGATGTTTGGGGCGACCACAACTCTTTCTCAACTTTGGGCCCCCACCAAACAACAATTGGGGAAAGACCTTTGTGAGACGTAAAGCAGAACCCCAAGATCCGTGGCTGACTCCGAGATCAGTAGGAATGGCAAAGTTCTACAAAGTCAACATCATTGCATACTTTCCCCCAGCAGGGGTTTATGGCAAGTGTTCACAGAACCCTCCTCATTGCAAACTAGAAAGGCCACATACGTTTTTCAAAAAAACAAAACATGAAGTTGTCCCAGACAAGAAAAAAATTTCTCTGGCTGATGAGACGAAATTTTAACTTTTTGGTGTTAATTGTAACGGGGGAAAAACCACCGCTAACACCCGCCCAATACAATCCCAAAAATGAACAGGGGGTAGCAGCTCATACTATTGGGTTTTTTTCAGCGCGGGGCAGGACAATGAATGCGGCCCAATACAAGAATATCCGGATGCAAACCTCTCCAAGGGAGGACCTCAGACTGGGGCGAAGGTTCTTCTTCAACAAGATAATGACTCTAAAGCACACACTAAAATAACAAAGCAGGGTTTTCAGAACAACTCTGTGACCATTCTTGCCCTGCACAGCCAGAGCCCTGCCCCTAAACCCAATTGAGCATCTCGGGAGAGACTTGAAAATGGCTGTCCACCAACGTCCACCATCCAACCTGAGGAAATGGAAGATCTGCAAGGAAGAATGGCAGAGGATCCCCAAATCCAGGTATGAAAAACTTGTTGCATCATTCCCAAGAAGACTCATGGCTGTACTAGCTCTAAAAGGTGCTTCTACTCAATACTGAGCAAAGGGTCTGAATACTCGGACCATGTAAATATTTCAGTTTTTTCCTTGTTTAATAAATTGCAAAAATATCTACATTTCTGTTTTTTCCTTTCAAGATGGGGTGCAGAGTGTACATTAATGAGCAAAAAAATGAACTTTTTGATCTTACCAAATGGCTGCAATGAAACTAAGAGTTAAAAAAAGTAAAGGGATCTGAATACTTTCCGTACTCACTATATAGGCACTATGCCAATGCATGTATTTATAATTAATAGAATATAGCAACACCTTTATTTGTACTCATTCATGGCCCATCCTTTTAGCCTTTGCTGCTAGTAAATGAGAAAAGATGACTGTTTTACTTGTCTTTTCCACTAAATACCAGATAAAAGTTGTATCTTTGTATTTTGACTTAAAGTAATTGTTCTAATCAAATATTTCATTTCATATGCGAACACTTTCTAGTTAATGGTTAGTAAAAGACAGTATTGTCACAGCATAGGACTATAGTTATAGCAGACAGTTGTATGCTCACTGCCAATGATTATGCTTATATAGGCCCAACTATATTGTATTTTTAAGACAAATTTAGTTTCATTCAGAATTTAGGAAAGTCACATTTTAACAGAATTGCTTACACCCTTACCTTACAGTTTTTTGGTGCATTTTAACACACGTCTTTGGTGCAACCACATTAGAAAATGATGGCCAATGTTTATAAAAGTATATAAAAAAATAAAATGTAGAAACAAAAACCTTTTCCAATTTATCATATAAAGTAATACAAACAAATAACATACGCTATGTCTGCAAAAGTATAGTCTAATGCAATATCATGTTATTTATCCAGCACAATGGATGTTTTTTTTGTCATTCTACCTCCTTGAAAAAAATGGAATAAAAGAGGATATAATAGTTTAATATACTTCAGAATAGTACCAATGAAAACTAGACCTCTCCCTACAAAAAATAAGCCACCTCACAATTCCCCCGCCCCGCCCCCGCACCCTCCCCTTATTCAAGCCGGATTTGCGAGCACAATCCGGCTTGCAATTCCGGCTTGAATAAGCCGTGTGAACCAGGGCTAAAGCTTTTTTCATTTCCGCCACACAAAGAATTTTTTTGGGGTTCCCCAATACATTATAAGATGAATTAAAAAATAGAAAGTGTTACACAGAAAACTGTCACATATTCTAATGCAGGTGGTTAGAAACACTGGGTATAACGGATCCTTTGGGCTACTGCGAATGTAGATAATGATACTCATAGTGGTAGCCAAAGTGCAGGACAGGACACCGGACAGTCGTAGCGGTGACAGGGCACAGCAGGGTAAAGTCATAGATAGGTAACGCAGTCCCAGGGGTCAGGCTTCTACGATAAACACCAACATGGGACACAGGGCACAGAGTAGGAAATTGGGACACTGTCCCTTTTAATAACAGAGCAGGGCCGCGCGTGCCCTTGGATGGCGCTCGTATGCGCATGGGTCACCAGGTAGCTGGAGGAAGGATAGCAGCTGCAACCTCCGAACCGGGAGCAGCAGCAGAGACATAGGAAAACGGGCACGCCAATGGTCCGTGGCAGGGACCACGGCATCAACCGTGACAAAAACAAGTGCTAATATGGCTATAATGACTGAAGAATAAAAGAGTTATAGAAGGTGTAACCTTAAGGGGTTAATGTTTTTGTAGCTGTTGTTACGGTCTGGAGGTGGATCCACTGGACCACCGCAGGCGATGGCGTAAGCCCACACCAGGGAGTGGAGTCTAAGTGGGTCCCGGTATTCACCAGAGCCCGCCGCAAAGCGGGATGGTCTTGCTGCGGCGGGAGTCCACCAGGGCACTACCACTGGCGGCTTGCCTGCAAAGGCGGCCAGGGTGCAAGGTACAGGGAAAGGCAGGCAGGCTCGTGGTCGTGGACAGGCAGGAGGTCAGGACAGGCGGCTCTGGGTTTTTGTAGACGGGAACCAAGCCGGAGGTCGGGCAGGCCCGGGAAGGTTCGTAGACGGTAGACGTGAGCCAGGAGTCGGGACACGGGAAGGCAAGACTGGAACGCTCTGGAACACTTTCACCATGGAAATATACACCAAGGATCCGGAAGGCCGGCAGGAAAGGCCGGACTTAAATAGGAGCATTGCCCGGCAATAAACCAATTACCGGTGCACTGCCCCTTTAAATCTCAGAAGCCGGGCCGGCACGCCCTAGGCGGAGCTACACCCCGGGGAGCTGAGAGCCGACAGAGCAGGAGCGTGGCTGGGAAAGGGTGGAAAACGCTGGCAGGGGCTGCGACACGGCGGACCCCCCAAAACCCGACGTGGGGGACGGGGCTCCGCTGGGAGCGGGGGCACGGACGCGCCTGCGGCCCGGGACAGTGGTCGCAGGGGCGTCCGTTACAGCTGTTTAATTAGTTTGGTTAAAAAAATGATACTCTTGTTCTATATGCTGTTTTTTTATAAATGTTTCACACTTTTAGGTTTTTGTCAGACTTTTTGGAATTTTTTTTACAGCAAGAATTACACAGTCAACACCTTAACCTTAACACATTTTCTGCAGTCAGAAAAATACCGAAACCTCAAAGGAAACTAAAAGTAACATAATATTTAATATATAAAATATAAAATTATATTTGAAAACATAGGCTTGTTCTGACTCTGTTGCAAATGGAACCTATGAAACTAGTGTAAATCTTAATCATGAAAAACATTTAATTCCCATCTGCTTTTACTTTAAAATGCAGTACAGTGTTATGTAATACATTCTATTTTTGTCTTTGCATAAAAATGAATGTTGGATTTTGGTTTCATCTGAGCAGAGCCCCTTCTTTTCCCCATGTTTGGTGTCTCCCAGGGGCTTGTGGCAAACTTTAAACCAGACTTTTTATGGATATTCTGAGAAATGGCTTTTCTTCTTGCCACTCTTCCATAAAGGCCAGATTTGTGCATGTATGACTGATTGTTGTCCTATGGACAGACTCTCCCACCTCAGCTGTAGATCTCTGCAGTTTTATCCAGAGTGATCATGGGGTTCTTGGCTGCAAACTCTGATCAGTCCTTCTCCTGTTTGTGAGATAAAGATTAGAGCATGCATCCTCAAACTGTGGCCCTCCAGCTGTTGGGAAACTACAACTCCCCTCATTCCCACTTTATCGATTATATAAATGAATGGGGGGTTGTAGTTTCCCAAAAAGCGGGGGGCCGCAGTTTGAGGATGCCTGGTTTGAGGACGGTAGGGCTTGGGGGATTTGCAGTGGTCTGATACTCCTCCATTCAATATAAACCTTGCACAGTGCTCCCTTGGGGTGTTTAAAAATTTGGGAAATCTTTTTTATCCAAATCTGGGTTTTAAAATTCCCACAAAGT
>JAODAL010071176.1:0-15626 GCA_025379985.1 Phyllomedusa bahiana
AGGTGACGGATGGGAAGTGGGGCAAGATGGCGGGACCAAGGGTGCACCAGATACTGGGCAAAGAGGGCGGTGAGCGGGATGATCGCAGGATGGGAGGGGGGGTAGGAGAGTAAAAAAAAAAAAGAGTAAAAAGAAGATCAGATGAATATGGGTGGAGGAGGGGGTCATAGAAAGAGGAAAGTGATAACTTAAAGGGGCACTCTCACTACAGGGACTGGCTTTAAACATTGAGGTAAAGGTAAATAAAGACTATTACCAAATACATTGCTGTTCTGATTTTGCTTCCTTTCAGAGTTATAGCAGTTCTTACCTCCTGTTTCTGTAAACATGCTTCCTTAGGTTACCGACCACCTCTCTTTGCTCTAGTAGTTGCCGGGATGGTGACGTGACTCCTTGCTGTGTCTTATCAGCAGCACCGAAGCTTGGCTATGTATTTTTTTTACTGTCAAACTTTAATTCTTTAGAGCTTGGTAGCCTTCTGCCCTGCTGTTTGGACCCCTCCATTACCAAAGTATCTCTAATAGGCTTAGCTGAGATGTCAGTCACTGCTGTAGAATCTGAACAGGACGTGTGAGCCTGAAGCTGTAGAACCGCCCCAAACCTGAGAAGGGAAATGGGAAACCTGAAGCGTAGAACCACCCACAGCTTGAATAGGGAAATGGGAGCATGAAAGCTGTAGAACCCCCCACAGCCTGAACAGAAATGGGGGCCTGAAAACTGTAGGAACCTCCACACCTAGCAGGAAGTGGGAGCCTGAAACTGTAGGAACCGTCCACATCCTTAACAGGAAGTGTGAGCCTAAAGCTGTAGGAACCGTCCACATCCTGAACAGGAAGTGTGAGCCTGAAGCTGTAGAACCGCCCACAGCCTGGGGAAAAGGGGTGGAGCCTGAAGCGTAGGGAAACCCCCCACAGCTTAATAGGAAGTGGAGCATGAAGCTGTAGAACCCCCACAGCCTGAACAGAAGTGGACATGAAGCTGTAGAACCACCCACAGCCTGAACAGGAAGTGGGATCCTGAAGCTGTAGGAACCGTCCACAGCCTGAACAGGAAGTGGGAGCCTGAAGCTGTAGGAACCGTCCACAGCCTGAGCAGGAAGTGTGAGCCTGAAACTGTAGGAACCGTCCACATCCTGAACAGGAAGTGTGAGCCTGAAACTGTAGGAACCGTCCACATCCTGAACAGGAAGTGTGAGCCTGAAGCTGTAGGAACCGTCCACAGCCTGAACAGAAAGTGTGAGCCTGAAGCGTGGGAACCGCCCCACACCTGAACGGGAAAGTGTGAGCCTGAAGCTGTAGGAACCGTCCACAGCCTGAACATGAAGTGGGAGCCTGTAGCTGTAGGAACCGTCCACAGCCTGAACAGGAAGTGGGAGCCTGAAGCTGTAGAACCGCCCACAGCCTGAATAGGAAGTGGGAGTCTGAAGCTGTAGAAGCACCCACAGCCTGAACAGGAAGTGGGAGCCAAAAGATGTATAACTGTCCACAGCCTGAACAGGAAGTGGGAGCCTGAAGCTGTAGAACCGCCCACAGCCCGAACAGGAAGTGGGAGCCTGATGCTGTAAAACCGCCCACAGCCTGAACAGGAAGTGGGAGCCTGAAGCTGTAGAACCGCCCACAGCCTGAACAGGAAGTGGGAGCCTGAAGCTGTAGAACCGCCCACAGCCTGAACAGAAAGTGGGAGCCTGAAGCTGTAGAACCGCCCACAGCCTGAACAGGAAGTGGAAGCCTGAAGCTGTAGAACCACTCACAGCCTGAACAGGAAGGGGGAGCCGTGAATAACCAGCTCTGAGAAACAGCATTGTGAAAACACCCCTTTAATATGAGGGTCAGAGAGAGCAGGATGTTGTGAGGATTTAGGAGGCAGCGATGGTGGAGGTTAGGGGCCCCTGCAGGAGCGCAGTGTTCAGGATCCAATCAGAGCCCCTCAGACACGGAGCAGTGTGACGCCTGTAGGTAACGAGCATTCACCTCTCCCCAGGTTCTCTACTTCCCGGACCGCTGGTGGCACGCCACCCTGAACCTGGACACCAGCGTCTTCATCTCCACCTTCCTGGGATAGAGACCTGATCCCTGCTGCACTACAACAGGAAACCTCAAGATACAAGCTGGCGAGATCAGCGGCGTCACCTCCGACCCCGACCGACTGCGGGAGGGGGCGCCAATGCCACCCAGACTGAGGGCACCGCCCGGGACCGGGGGTGTATGTTTTTATAAAAACGTCCCCCAAATTTTTAATTTTGAAGGTTATTTTAATTGTATTTGTTTTAGCTGAGATTTTCCGTCGACTTTTGGACAGTTTTATTCTTGAATTTTCTAATAACAGAAATGAAACAAATTCAGTTTTCGATTATTTTTTTCTGAAAAAATTTTTGTTTCCATAGAATAAATGGGATCAAAAATTCAGAGTCAGTCCGGTTTGGGTCATGGACTTGGATGAGGGATCGCAGTTCTCGTCTTGTTCCCCACACGGACAGCGGAAAGGTAAGTACGATCGTTGGCTCTAGGGAGTGTCCGGACGAATCGGCAAATACGGAGCAGGCCCACGGCATAAAATCTACGTGCAAAAATCTACAGTAATCGGTGCAGATTTTGGCACGGATTTTATTCCACAGTAAATCCGCAGCAAAATCTGCACCAATTGGTCCGGATTTTTGTGTACCAGGCACAATACACGCTTAGTTCCCCTTCATACTTAAATCGTGCACACCTCAAATACTGCAATTTTTATGCGTTTTTTTTATTTATTTATTTTTTTGGCAAAAAATATGTACAAATCATGTGATCCATCAGCTGATGTGCAATGTGAAAGGCGGGGGATGTGGTGACTACAGAAACTTTTTCTTTTTTTGTGTTAAGGTTTTATGCTTTTTTTTTTTCCCCCTTAGGCCGTGTTCACACGGCTTATTCCCGACGGATTTGTGCACCGTATTGAGCTCACAAATCCGCCGTGAATGGGGGGCGGGGGGGGGCACCGGAGCGCGGCGGGGGCGCCGCTCCCGGCCCCATAGACAATGCATTATCTACGGCACTTACGCGCCGTAAAAAAATGTGCATGTCACTTTCTCCCCCCGCGGGGGATTCGCCGAGCGGGAGGAGCGACGGTTTTCCCTGTTCTCTATGAGAGCAGGGGATTACCGTAATTGCTGCCGCGGATTGCGCCGTACTGAAGCACAAATCCGGCGCGCAGAAACGGCGCCAAACGCGCAGAATAAGCCGTGTGAACAGGCCTTAGGGCAGGTCCCCACGGAAATGGTTTTTGGACGGTTTACAGACAGTTTTCAGTTCTGTAAACCGGCTGTCAAACTTTTTCACGGACCTCTATGGAAAATCCGTACAGCAGTCCCCACTACATGGATTTTCCACCGGACGGTTTTTTAGACCACCGGCGGTCCGAAAAACACAGAACATGGTCATTCTTCCAAACGGTTTTCGGGCGGAATATGAACAAGTTAATGCGAGAAAAGACGTCCCCCTGCGGCCATTTGCACAGCCCCAAAACAGAGCAAATACAGGTTTGATAATCCGACTGGTATTTGCTCTGTGCCGTGGGGACGCACCCATACAGTTTTTGTAGCTTATTTGCTTATTTCTATTAGCATGTACTTCCTGTATTTTTTTTTTCTTTCCCATTACAAATCATGTGTCCCAGCACCTGATCTGCAATGTGAAAAAGTACAAAAACTTCAGTGTTTTTTTTGCAACAAAAAACTGTATATTAGCATGCACTTTTTTATTCATTTTTTTTTTTTCGGATGCAGGATTCCAATTACAAACTTTGTGATCGATCACATGACGTGCATTGCGGAAAAAAGTTTGGAAGAAAAAAAAATGCAACACATCCCTCCTTTTCTGCAGGGAAAAAATAAAAATAGATGTCTAGGGAAAGAAAAACCTCTACATCTCCCACCAGCTGCGTTTTGGGTACACAAGGCAGAATCTATGCCTAAAATCCACACCAGTAAGTATGAATTTTGGGCAGGGATTTGATGCTGATTTTTCAGCCTCCTGTACACTGTAATGTGAGGTGAGGATTCAGCGCGGAATCCGCCTCAAGGATTGATGTCAGTTCTTTTTCAGCGCTGAAAATAAATCAGTGTCGTGAACAACGGCTCGGATTTTACATTGGAAACAATGAGGGAAGGATCGGGGTCAGGTTGGACAAATTCCACGGCGAATCTGTGGCAGAACCAGAGTCCAAATCAGTCGTACGAACGTACCCGAATTATTCACAAAAAAACCCCCAAAAACACACCTGGTGCAAATATAACGCACCCAAAGTGCAAAAGAGACACTAAGAAGAAAAATACAACGGGATAGATTTTCCATGGCAATCGGCACCGGAGAACTAGGGCACATACTTTGCACCACCTTTATGTGTTTTAGACACTTCTGCTCTGTGTCCCACAAAAAAGTGGTTTGAGCTTAAACGGGTGTGGCTCGGTGTGGACCAAATTTTGCCACATTTTGTGGCATAAAGTCAGCCAACTAAAAAAAAGGGTAAAGTTAGACCAGACCTGCACCAGATTTACCAGCCCTGTGATACATGAGGCGCAGAGTAAGACTGTCTGGGCTAAGGCTACACGGTCTTCAAAAGGTTTACCCACCACAATGATTGGCTTTTAACATGTAAATGAAGATTATTACCAAATACATTGCTTTGTTGATTTTGCTTTGCTCAGGAGATAAAGGAGATTTTATCTCCTCTAAGAGCTCACAGGTTTCTCTGGTTACCAACCACCTATCCTCACCTCTTCCTGCCCTCTCGTTTCTCTTGTTGCCCTTAACTGCTGTCAGTCACTCAGACCATGACGGGTCACCCCCTGAAAAGACACCTCTCTAGCACTGGATTTTACCTAAGTAAATGAGAAGCTTTCACTCTTTTGAGCGCGGTAGCCTTGTGCGCTACACTTTATAAATCTCCTGCACTCGTCACTGTAACAGGAATAGTAGAACTGATATGCCAAATTGTAAAGAGCTGCGGAATATGTTGGCGCTATATAAAGGTTGTTATTATTATGCCAATCATTGCTATAGACCCACCCACAGCCTGACCATGAAGTGCCAGTCTGAAGCTGGTGGAGGCTCTGTGAAACTGCATGGTGAGAACACTCCTTTAAAGCCCTTAATGACTTCCAGCTCACAGCTGGACACTACAAACCCCCCCACCACCACCACCACCCCAAAAAAAAAAAGCCTTAGTATTTTCCACCTGGCTCGCATCTGCATTGGAGGTTCCCTTCGGCAGTGACAGAAAAAATAGTGAGGACGCTGTGATAGAAACTCAATGGATCCATTATAGTGAAGGTGATCCGTGGGTTGTCCACTGTAAACCAGGTCCTCTGATGCAGATGTGAACCAGCCCTAACTGTTGTACTGCAATACTACAGTGTATGAATTTACCCTTAAAGGGGTTTTAGTACGATAGAAAGTGCTGGTGTATCGCTAGGATAGGCCATCATTGTGTAACAGGTGCAGGTCCCAGAGCAGACTGGAGAGGCAGCCGCGCTTGTGCAGTTAGGGTATGTTCACACGGCGTGTTCTGTCCATGTGAATATTCGCTTTTAGATACGTGTTTGGATCAGTGCTTCGGACCCTAAGGCCCGGTTCACACGGCATATTCAAGCCGTAATTGCGGGACGGATTTCGCCCGCAATTACGGCTTGAGCAAGGGGCCAGCTCCCCGGCCCCATAGACTTTCATTATCCGCGGCATGTATCCCGCCGGGATAATGAACATGTCACGGCTGCAATCCGTGAAAGACGCAGCAGGAGCCCTATAATAAACTATAGGGTGCGATCCTGCTGCAGCCAACACGCATCCAAACACGCACCGGTTTGCCGGCCGGTATTTGTCCTGTTTTGCGCTCGTCCCCACGGCCGCGTGGGGGGAGGGAGGGCGGCTTTTCTCTGCGATGAGCGGAGAACAGCCCTCCCCCCTCCCATTGAGAAGCACCTCTTCCATCCGGAAACCGGACAGAAGATGGCGCTTAATCTATGTTTTGCCGCCGAACCGCCGGGCGGAAAACCCGTGCAGTGGGGACTGCTGCACGGGTTTTCCATAGAGCACAATTGTGCTAATTTTCGGCCGGTTTTTCAGGCGGTCTGAAAAACCGCAAACCAGCTGCAAAACCGGCCGAAAACCCGTGCTGTGGGGACATGCCCTTACTCTCCATCCTGTTCTATGGGAGTTCTAGGAGCGGAATGTTTGGCTCAGCCCGGAACTCCCACAGAACAGACTGGAGAGCCGGCCGTGGTTGTGCAATTACTCTTCATCCTGTTCTAGGAGCAGAATGTTCGGCTCTGCCTGGAACTCTCATAGAACAGGATGGAGAGCCGGCCGCACTCGTGCAGTTACTCTCCATCCTGTTCTATGGGAGTTCTAGGAGCAGAATGTTCGGCTCTGCCTGGAACTCTCATAGAACAGGATGGAGAGCTGTGCACAAGCGAAGCCAGCTTTCCCGTCTGTGCTGTGACTTTCAGGGGCTCATCCCCGAGATAGGTGCAGGTCCCGGAACTGGGAATGAGCCCCCGAAAGTCACAAAGCAAACTGGAGAGTCGGCTGCGCTTGTGCAGTTAGGGTGTGTTCACAAGGTATGTTCTGTCTATGTGAACATAGGTTTTTAGCTGCGTGTTTGGATCCATGTATCCATGTGGACCCAAACCGGCATCTAACAATGAGCAGTGTGATTTGCTTGCAATGTAAAACGCATCATTGTTCAGACGAGTGATCGCCGATGCGCGTTTACTTGCGTCTTTCGGATCCGTTTTAAGAATTGACGTCAATTCTTGATCTGAAAGACGCCCTATTTAAAAACATAAGGTGCGATCTTGCTGCAGCCAAAACGCATCTGCATGTTGAATACGTTTTGGATGCGATTTTCGGATCTAAAAACGCTGCATGGACACATCCTAACTCTCCACCCTGTTCTATGGGAGTTCTAGGAGCGAAACGTTCGGCTCTGCTCGGAACTCCCACAGAACAGAATGGAGATCTGGCCGCGCTTGTGGAGTTACTCTCCACCCTGTTCTATGGGAGTTCTAGGAGCGAAATGTTCGGCTCTGCTCGGAACTCCCACAGAAC
Organism: Phyllomedusa bahiana; assembly: GCA_025379985.1. Taxonomy (NCBI): domain Eukaryota; kingdom Metazoa; phylum Chordata; class Amphibia; order Anura; family Hylidae; genus Phyllomedusa; species Phyllomedusa bahiana. Next base: position 7,083 of record JAODAL010071176.1, read on the forward strand.
AGAATGGAGATCTGGCTGCGCTTGTGCAGTTACTCTCCACCCTGTTCTATGGGAGTTCTAGGAGCGGAATGTTCGGCTCTGCTCGGAACTCCCACAGAACAGAATGGAGATCTGGCCGCGCTTGTGTAGTTACTCTCCACCCTGTTCTATGGGAGTTCTAGGAGCGGAATGTTCGGCTCTGTTCGGAATGCCCACAGAACAGAATGGAGAGCTGTGCACAAATGCAGCCAGCTTTCCTGTCTGTGCTGTGACTTTCCCGAGATAGGTGCAGAACCCAGAGCTGGGAGCCGCACCCATCAGACAATGATGGCCCACCCTATCGATATGCCATCACTTTCTATTGGGGTAAAACCCATTTAATAGTACAGAGGGAGCAGGCGCCCCTACTGGTGACCGCTCGAATTACTGCTTGGTTGGTCCAAGGCCTCCATCCTGAAACATCTGGACACTCCAGTCGCAGAGCAACCGCATAACCTCTTTAATGTTTGCACTGTGCATTCACAAGAAAAACCGACGCACTATCCCCCCCTCCCGCAGTGTCTGGAGAACGACCAATCCGAAAGGTGCATAGTCCTGCAGCCGCAAAGACACAAGACACTAGAACGTATTTACATCATCTATGTACAAGGGAGAAGCTACCGAGTCCAAATGAAGAAATCCATCGGGGGCCGCGTCCTGAAACAGCGTGGGTAGAGGTCACAGCGGGGGCTGTAGTCGGCGTCCTGAATCCGCATGGGTAGAGGTCACAGCGGGGGCTGTAGTCGGCGTCCTGAATCCGCATGGGTAGAGGTCACAGCGGGGGCTGTAGTCGGCGTCCTGAATCCGCATGGGTAGAGGTCGCAGTGGGGGTCGGTAGTCGGCGTCCTGAATCCGCATGGGTAGAGGTCACAGCGGGGGGCTGCAGTCGGCGTCCTGAATCCACATGGGTAGAGGTCACAGCGGGGTCTGTAGTCGGCGTCCTGAAACAGCATGGGTAGAGGTCACAGCGGGGTCTGTAGTCGGCGTCCTGAAACCGCATGGGTAGAGGTCACAGCGGGGTCCGTAGTCGGCGTCCTGAATCCGCATGGGTAGAGGTCGCAGTGGGGTCTGTAGTCGGCGGCGCTCCGCTCTCCAGCAGGTTAGTTATCTGTATGGGCCAATGGCCTGCAGCCTGTTATGAAACCACAACTCCCATCATATCGGTCTGGACATGAGGGTTGGAGTTGCAGGCCACCGCTACGGATGTTAGCAGCACACTGGGTCATGCAGCTCAAAACCACCACAAGTCGGGGCAGTTAAGGGTCGCTTACAAGGGGTCCACGAAGGAAATTAGAGTCCGTCACACTGCGCTAACCCAGCAGAACACTCAGCTCGAAGGGTCACTTATTTTTTGGGTGCGATTCCACACAATACAGCAGCACAGGGAGGAGGCGATGATCTACTGCCGGATTCCACTTCCTGCCGTGTGCACGAGTTGCTTTACTCAAAAGCGTAACACTGAAAATGGAGAAAGCGCGCTGCGGAGGCGAGCGGCCATGTTTGCGTGTCTTGACGTGGCGCTACGTACTCCTCATGCTCCACAGGTGCCGGCGCGTTTCATGCTATAGGGCTGCGCAGAGGGCTCTTGTCTGGTGTACAGCTCATCTCTCAGGGATCGTGGGACGAGATGGAAGAGGCGCTGGAGGGAACCTCTTGATCGATGACGCTTCAGGAGACGGGGAAGCCTCTGATTTGGTGGACAGCGATGAAGGTGAGCAAGACGAGTAAGGCATGAAGGCAATACAGGCACGTTACGTCACTCCGCGGCCGCCGCCATCCACCACCAAAATTATATAAAAAAAAAAAAAAAGAAAAAAAAAGCTTGGGCCAGAGGTGTCGTCCTAATAATCCTCCACCCAGCCGTTCTCCGATATGAAGGCGTCGATGACCTCTTTCATGGCCAGGTTTGGGATCAGCTGATCTTGGGTTAATGGACTCCGGGTGACGGGATCGAAGTGTCCGACCCTCTGCAGGAGAAGAAAGCGACGGCCGGTGTTAATAAAGCTGCGTCAAAAAGTTCTGCAACTTTTCAATATGCACTGGCACATGTTTAACAAGGGCAGTTATGGCAGAGTCCTGGCGCAATTTGTGCTAAAAACACCGGCGCCCACACTTTACGTTTCTGGACACTTATGTGCCTCGACTGACAAAAGGGTGTGGCCTCATAGGAAGGGCGTGGCTTAGTGTATGACGCCACACGCCAAAATGTTGGCACAGTGAGTGGCATACAGTAAACCGGTGTCAAGTTATACTTGACAGTTTTCACTGGCACCAAAGTATCGTAAGACTCTATTCTAAAACGCCCGGGCGCAGCATGTCAGAATGAAAACGTGCAGCTCGGAAACCGCGTCAAAACCTCGGCTGAAAAATGCTGCATATACGGTGGTTTCAGACGAGGGTTTGAAACTGAAAATTAATGTCCAAATTGGCTGTGTGAACGTACCCTAAAGGTGCATTCCCATGGCAACGACCAAATACTGGTCAGATTTTTTTGGCATGCAGGGGGACGGCTTTTGTTTGCGGTTTCAAGCCCTCCCCCTTCACACCCACATGTTCATGTTCTGCCTGAAAACTGGATGGAAGAATGAACATGTTCTAAGTCTCAGACCGCCGGCAGTCAGAATCAGTGGGGACTGCTGAACAGGTTTTCTATTAAAGTCTACGGGGAGCGCTTCATGTTGGTTTTCAGACTGTTTCTAAATCTGTAAACCATCTGAAAATCCGACCTATGAACCCTTAGGGCTTGTCTCCACGGCACGGGTTTTCAGTTTTGAAAACTGTCTGCAAACCAGGTGAAACCTTTTAACACGAGCCCCTATGGAAAACCCACGCAACAGTCCCCACTGCACGGGTTTTCGGACGGAAGATGAACATGTTAATGCGAAGGGGGGGGGGGGGGCTTTTCTCCGCTTACCGCGAAGAAAAGCCGCCCCCCGGCGACCGTGTGCACAGCCCCTAAGGCCCCGTTCACACGTTGGGTTTGGCCGCGGGTTCACCCGCGGCCAAACCTCGTCCGGGCGTGGTCTCAGCGCGGGTAGGGCATGGCTTGGGGCGCGGCTTGTGGAGAGGGTTTGCCCCCATGCAAATTAATAGGCAGGGGGCAAACCGCACCGCGAGCCAGCCGCGCACCACCCGCGGCGACGCCCGTGGCAACACCGCACGGCCGCCGCGCTGAGAACTCCCTGTCAAGAATTGACAGGAGAGTCCTCAGACATGCGCGGCCAAACCCGCGGCGTGTGAATATTAACGCGGTTTCCAATAGGAAACCATGTTAATAAACTAGCCGTGATTTGGCCGTGGAAACCGCGTCGGAACCCGCAGCCAAATCCATCGTGTGAAAAGGGCCTAAGAGTTACACAGGGCTGATAAATCTGCCCCAGTGAGATCCATTTTTCAAAACTGTATAACATTAAGGGTGCTTTCACACAGTGCATTTTTGGTGCTTTTTTGGGGGGCAGAAATGCACCAAAAAACAAAGTGAAAGCACCCTAAGAGTATCTCTGTTGCCCATAGCAACCAGTCAGAGCTCAGCTTTCATTTTCCCAGAGCAGTATATGAAATGAAAGTTGACCTCTGATTGGTCGCTATGGGCAACAGGGATGGTCTGTTAGGCCTCGTTCACACGGCTTATTTGGGCACGGATTGGCGCCGTACTCCGCGCCGGATTTGCGCTTCAGTACGGCGCCAATCCGTCCCTGTCATTACGGTAATTCACTGCTCTCATAGAGAACAGTGGAATCCGTCGCTCCTCCCCGCTCAGTGAATCCGCCGCAGGGGGAGAAAGTGACATGCACATTATTTACGGCTTGGACGCCCGTAACAATGCATGTAATGGGGCCGGGAGCGGCGCCCCTCTGTGCTCCGCCCCGCCCCCGTCCCTTATTCACGGCGATTTGTGCGCTCAATACGGCGCACAAATCCGTCGCGAATAAGCCGTGTGAACACGGCCTTAGACAGTTTTCATACATAGATCTCATCTAAGAGCTCTGCTTGTTGTGTTTTAATGGGGGCTCTCCCGGCTTGGTTATAGATGTGTTGGGGTTATTTCCACAGACTTAAGAACACCACCATAGGCTTTCATGGTTAATTGATAGGATACGTCATCAAAGTCTGATAGGTGCAGCTCCCACCTCTGGTATCTGCAACTATCTCAGGAACTGACCCCCGAAGGGGTCAGCTCAGAATGGAGAATCGGTCATGCATTTGCTTGACTCTCCATTCTCTTCTTTGGGAGTTCCCAGTACAGGGGAGCGCTGTGTTCTCCATTCTGCTCTATGGGAGTTCCCAGTACAGGGGAGCGCTGTGTTCTCCATTCTGCTCTATGGGAGTTCCCAGTACAGGGAGCACTGTTTTCTCCATTCTCCTCCATGGGAGTTTCCCAGTACAGGGAGCGCGGTGTTCTCCATTCTGTTCTATGGGAGTTCCCAGTACAGGGGAGCGCTGTGTTCTCCATTCTGTTCTATGGAGTTCCCAGTACAGGGGAGCGCGGTGTTCTCCATGCTGTTCTATGGGAGTCCCCCAGTACAGGGGAGCGCTGTGTTTCTCCATTCTGTTCTATGGGAGTTCCCAGTACAGGGAGCGCTGTGTTCATCCATTCTGCTCTATGGGAGTTCCCAGTAGAGGAGAGCGCTGTGTTCTCCATTCTGTTCTATGGGAGTTCCCAGTACAGGGGAGCGCTGTGTTCTCCATTCTGTCCTATGGGAGTTCCCAGTACAGGGGAGCGCTGTGTTCTCCATTCTGTTCTATAGAAGTTCCTAGTACAGGGAGCGCTATGTTCTCCATTCTGTTCTATAGGAGATCCCAGTACAGGGGAGCGCTGTGTTCTCTATTCTGTTCTATAGAAGTTCCTAGTACAGGGGAGCGCTATGTTCTCCATTCTGTTCTATGGAAGTTCCCAGTACAGGGGAGCGCTATGTACTCTATTCTGTTCTATGGGAGTTCCCAGTACAGGGGAGCGCTGTGTTCTCTACATTCTCTTCTGTGGGAGTTCCCAGTACAGGGGAGCGCTGTGTTCTCCATTCTGTTCTATGGGAGTTCCCAGTACAGGGGAGCGCTGTGTTCTCTCCATTCTGTTCTATGGGAGTTCCCAGTACAGGGGAGCACTGTGTTCTCTCCATTCTGTTCTATGGGAGTTCCCAGTACAGGGAAGCACTTTTCGGCTATACTCCTGACATAGAACAGAATAAAGAGTTGTGCATAAGCCTCACCGGTTCTCCGTTCTGAGCAGACATTTTTTTGCCCCATCTCTGAGATGGATACAGGTGCTAGAGGAGAGACAGGCACCTGTCACACTTTGATGGCTTATTCTATCAATTTGCCCTTAAAGTTTGAGGTAGGAACACCCCTCTGAGGATTAACTCTCCTGTCAGTACCGGACCAGACCTCCCATCTCTCCCACCACAGAGCCGCACCAGAAACCACACCAAGGCTATAGAAATTTTGTATCTGGAGTAACACAAAGCAAGTTCACTCCAAAATCCCCGCCGCCTGCATGTAGCAGAGTTCGCTAGTGGAGCAGTAACATCACTAGTCAATTCATGCGGCTATTGATGGCTGCAGGCGAGATTTGGTCTGACTGTTGGACCCCACCCAGAAAACCCGCCTCGCCCCCCTCACGGTCTCCATCACCTGCAGGTGCTCCTCGATGTCCTTCCTGTCGTAGGTGATTCCGCTGGGGGTTATACACGGCTCCCTCATGAGCTCAAAGCTGATCTTGCCACACAGGTAGTCCGGGATGTCTCGCTTCTACAAACACAGGAGGGAATGAAAGTGACAGTGCTGCGCGCCGGCTCGCGGGGGCGACATCCAATATGGCCGACCAGACGGCGGTCACTCACCTTACGTTTCTCATCCACTTGGGAGAAGAGCTCGTCCATTTCTGCCAAATGTTTGTCCTGTGCAGGGGGGGGGAAAAAAAGTGGTCACAGATATGGAGGCCATCACCCGTTAAAAGGGCTGCGCTGCCATAGACATCTATCACCTGCCCACAGAAGAGGGATGAATGTCTAATAACTGGGAGACCCCCACCTATCACCGAGATGGGGGCGCCAACTTCTTCCTCTAAAGGCAGCTGACGGCCATTCCTAAATATCCTCATCAGTTTCATAGACTTTTAATGGAACGGCAATGAGGAAGCGCGGGGATTTGGGGCCTCCATATTAGTGCTCTGTGCTCCGCCTGGGATCAGACATTTATCACGTATGCTGTGTGTGGGTCAAAAATGTCTATTTTATAAATTTTATTCATTTATATAGCGCTGGTATATACCACAGCGCTGTACAGAGATTGTCCTTATTTACACTGGTTCCTCCTTGGGGCTCACAGTCTAAATTCCACATTAACCGTGTCGCATCGTGCCAACCGCTGAGCCAGGGCGTGGCATCGTGCCAACCGCTGAGCCACCGCGTGGCATCGTGCCAAACCGCTGAGCCACCACGTCGCATCGTGCCAACCGCTGAGCCACCGCGTCGCATCGTGCCAACCGCTGAGCCACCGCGTCGCATCGTGCCAACCGCTGAGCCAGGGCGTCGCATCGTGCCAACCGCTGAGCCACCGCGTTGCATCGTGCCAACCGCTGAGCCACCGCGTCGCATCGTGCTAACCGCTGAGCCACCGCGTCGCATCGTGCTAACCGCTGAGCCACCGCGTCGCATCGTGCCAACCGCTGAGCCAGGGCGTCGCATCGTGCCAACCGCTGAGCCACCGCGTCGCATTGTGCTAACCGCTGAGCCACCGCGTCGCATCGTGCCAACTGCTGAGCCCCCGTGTCGCATGGTGCCAACCCGCTGAGCCACCGCGTCGCATCGTGCTAACCGCTGAGCCACCGCGTCGCATCGTGCTAACCGCTGAGCCACCGCGTCGCATCGTGCCAACCGCTGAGCCAGGGCGTCGCATCGTGCCAACCGCTGAGCCAGGGCGTCGCATCGTGCCAACCGCTGAGCCAGGGCGTCGCATCGTCCCAAACCCGGGCTGACCAGGCGTCGCATCGGGGCCAACCGCTGAGCCACCGCGTCGCATTGGTGCTAACCGCTGAGCCACCGCGTCGCATCGGGCCAACCGCTGAGCCAGGGCGTCGCATCGTGCTAACCGCTGAGCCACCGTGTCGCATCGCGCTCTGAGTTAATAGAGGGGGGTCCCAAGTTCAGGATCTTCATCTCTTGGCCCAAATGGAGAGCTGTTACAATGAGCGACCCTCTCCTTGGATGACCCACCCTGTCCTGCATTACACACAGAGTCTAAAGACAGCGTTCGCTCTGCACATCCAAAAAGATTTGTGAGAGAAATAAGCCCAGGTGCACGCTGGCGAGACAGGGCGCGGAGTTTGTTTTTGCCGCCAGCGTGCACCTGTGCTAATTTTTCTAAAAATATCCTTTTGGACGTGCCGACCGAACTCTGTCTTTAGCATGTTTGTACGGGGGAGTGGCTGCCGCCATTTTTTTTTATTTTTTTTTTGCAGTCCACTCATAAGCACAGGCTTTCTAAATCAGTACAGAGCAGGTTATAGCTGGGATCTCCTCTCCCTGAAATGTGGAGGTCTGAACAGGCACCAACAGAGGTGACTTATAGCGTAGGTTCCCATCTGGATTGAGGTCGCCTTGCCGTCAGCAGATGGGCTTTTACAGCTTTGATCAAAAGGGTGCACTATGAACCTCAACAATGTTCATATATTCCAAAGTAGCAGAAATGCTTTTCTAAAAAAAAACTCTTATGTCCCCTGTGACTGTTTTTAGCGCTTGTAGAGCTGCTGATATTGTGTGTGCATTACACAGAGATGCCCATGATGTGGATGGACCCTGTGTAATGCACCCTTCCTCCTGTGGGGAAACTGAAGATTCGCTGCCAGCTTTTCCCACAGATCACAGCAGAGTGCTGGGGGGCACTTAGGGCCACATGGATGAAAACTGTCTAGGTCTAAAATGGACTTTGTTGCCCATAGCAACCAATCAGAGCCCACAGCCACCAACCAGAGCCCACAGCCACCAACCAGAGCCCACAGCCACCAACCAGAGCCCACAGCCACCAATCAGAGCCCACAGCCACCAACCAGAGCCCACAGAGACCAATCAGGGCCCACAGCCACCAATCAGGGCCCACAGCCACCAATCAGAGCCCACAGCCACCAATCAGGGCCCACAGCCACCAACCAGGGGCCCACAGCCACCAAAGCCCACAGCCACCAATCAGAGCCCACAGCGACCAAACAGAGCCCACAGCGACCAATCAGAGCCCACAGCGACCAATCAGAGCCCACAGCGACCAATCAAGCCCCCCAACCACCAAACCCAAACTCCACACCAAACCCAAACCCCCAAGCCACCAACCAACCCACACCACCAAAACAGGGCCCCACCACCAAACAGGCCCAACCACCCAAACGAGCCCACAGCCACCAAACAAGCCCCCACCACCAACAGGGCCCAACCCCCCAACAGGGGCCCCCAGCCTCCAAAACAGGGGCCCCAGCCACCAAATCAGGCCCCCCCTCCAATCAGGGCCCCACAGCCACCAACCCCCCAAAAACCCAAA